>CADDIJ020001973.1:0-39349 GCA_902809745.2 Tetradesmus lagerheimii | reverse complement strand
GGGACCCACCTAAACCCCATAGGCACAACAGCTACACCCACCCAACCGCCCTATTAGCAGTGCCGGCTAGTATAAACGCCGTAAACGGCTAATTTATAATCAGTCTTTTGTTATGCTACAGGTTCGGCATGGCAACCTGGTGGTGTTCCTGGGTGGTGAGGGTCCCCTCAGCAGGCCGCAGCGGCCAATCATCTTTGAGAACACCAAGCGCCTGCATGCTCTCGTCATACAGATCGAGCACAGGTGGGTTGCATATAGATGCAAGGCTCTGATGCTGTCAAGGTTGCGTAGTGTTGCAGAAAGTGGAGCATGGAGCACCCCTGCCATGCTGTGCATAGTTTTGGCAGCAGGTTTGACGCACCAGGGCCAGCTGCACGTGTTGCACTTCAGGTATTCTGACAAGAGCATGCCATGCAAGCTGCCAGACAAATATCACTGCATTTACACAAACCTGTACAGCTCAAGACTACAGGGCGTGCTGCACAATGCGCTGCAGGTACTATGGCGAGAGCATGCCTTTTCAGCTGCCAGACAATTCAGCAAACCTCAGTAAAACTGTACAGCTGAAAGCCATGGTGCTCGCTGCACAATGCGCTGCAGGTACTACGGCGAGAGCATGCCCTTTCAGCTGCCAGACAATCCACTGCATGTACACAAACCTGTACAGCTCAAGACCACATTGCTTGCTGCACGATGCGCTGCAGGTACTATGGCGAGAGCATGCCTTTTCAGCTGCCAGAGAACGCCACGCAGCTGCCAACAGAGCAGTACAGGTGGCTCAGCATCGAGCAGGTTATTGAGGACAACACAGCAGTGCTGGCAGCAGTGCGGCGACAAATGCGGGTGCCGGAGAAAGTGCCAGCCATGGCGATTGGTGGCTCATGCGGAAAGCAGTATGATCTAATCGTGCAGGCGTCTACTAGTATTATGCTGGCAGCAACAGCTGGACGGCTTTGATTTACTGCTGTACACATCAGAGTGCATATGATGCATGTTTGCCTCCTCCAGCAGCCAGAGCTGTGCAGTACATGTTCTTTGGTGAAGCAGCTCCAAGCTGCAAGCAGCATGTCCAATGATAAGCGGAGGAAGAGGCAACTGCAGCAGCTCAAGGGTCGCTTTGCATGTGATGTGCTCTGCATTTCGTTTCCATGCGTCACGCTGGAGATGCCATGCAGGTACTGACTGGTCATCTGCTGCTGACCACACCTGTCAAAGCAACGTTGCGACAGTCAATGACGCTGAAGTTCCACTGACTCTTGCACTTGTGTGTCACTCTGCAATGCATGCTGCAGCTGGTGTGTTGGCCACCTGCCATCGCGTCCTCAAGCACCATTGGGTGTGGCCGCCATGTCTGATAACGAATGCGCCCTGCCTTGCCACTGACAACCGCTGTTTCTTTTGTTGCATTCGCTCTGTTCGTTCTGTTGCAGCTGGCATGTTGGTCACCTACGATTGTGTGCTCAAGCCCCACACCTATGCAGCCGCCATGTCTGAAGCTGCATGTGCCCTGCCTTGCAACTGACGACCGCTGTTCTTTTTCGTGTTCTCTCTGTTCGCTCTGTTGCAGCTGGCATGTTGGCCACCTACCACCGCGTCCTCAAGCCTCACACCTACGCCGCCGTCATGTCTGATATGGTGTGTGCCCTGACTTGCCACTGACATCCGCCGTGCTTTTTTGCGTTCGCTCTGTTTGCTCTGTTGCAGCTGGCATGTGGGCCACCGATCATCGCGTGCTCAAGCCCCACACCTACGCAGCCGCCATGTCCGTAACCATATGTGCCCTGCCTTGCCACTGACAACCGCTGCTTTTGATCTCGTGTTCGCTCTGTTTTTCTCCGTTGCAGCTGGCATGTCGGCCACCTACCATCGCGTCCTCAAGCCCCACACCTACACAGCCGCCATTGCATCCAGTGCCCCCAACGATTACGTAATCGGCACCAAGGGGTGGGCTACATCCTCTAACAACTACCACGTTCGAATTGCCGACAGCCTCAACATGAACTCTGGAAGCAGCGAATGTGCAAGCACAGTGCGTCAAGGCTTGGCGGAGGTTATGAGGCTCAGTAAGAGTGCTACTGGGCGGAGGAAGCTCGGGGAGGTGTTCAACATGTGCAATGCGAGCGCTGTGCTGGCAAGTGATAAGGATGGCTACAACTTCTTTAATGACCAGTATGGCCAGTACCATGGGTATGCGCAGGTGGGTACAACGTACGTCCGTGTGACACGGTTCCAAACCATTGAATGCTGTTGTGGATAGATACGGTTGTGTCAGACACCAGCTGTCACCATTTTCAATTGTGTTCCTTTGTAGTCAGGGTCGACCACATCTGCCCCTGGTGTCTTACACCAGGCTGACATCTCAAGGTTGCAGCAACCACCGTACTGCAGGCCCTGCAAGCGAGCCTTCTCTACTGCTCTGCCAGAGCAGTGGACTCGGGGTTACTGGCTATGAAGTGACAGACAGAGTGACGCATCTATGTGTAGGTTCTGAGACATGACATCTTGCTGCTGTCCCCGAACGGCCCTGCTGCAGGTCAACAACGAGCCATCTCTGCTGTTCCAAGTCAAGCTGCTGTGCGAAGTTGTAGCAGACAACATCGGCCAGGGCAAGACACCCTTGCTGCAGTAGCAGCAGTCAACACATACTTCCAGATCAAGAATGCAACAGAATGCTACGAGTACTATCCGCAGTACATCCTAATCGGAACAAGCCTGGCATCATACAGCTACCAGTGCTGCACACAGGTAGGGCAGATTATGTGTTAAACCTTTTTCTGCAGCAAGCTGTCATTTTTATACAGTGTTGTCACTCGCTGAGGCATTGCAATGTGCTGGGATTTGAACGCATGGCCGGCGAGAGGCAAGAGCCAGCATATGCAACAGAACCCCTGCCCTGCTGCTGTTACCGCCGAAAGGGTTTCGACCACTGCAATGTAAGTCAAGCAGCGAATCCATCATGCTCCGCCGCCGCAGGATGCGCAAACCCAAACATGTGCTGTCGCTGCTGCTGTCACTGCTGCTGCTGCTGCTGCTGCTGCTGCTGCTTTGCTGCCTGCAGGGCTTTGTCTACAGCAGTGCGATGCCAGCTGCCGGCTCGCCCAACACCATCACCCCTGCTTACACCGTCACACTGGACCAGCTACGCAGCGAGTGTGAGGACCTATTTGGCAGCAAGCTGCCACCTCTGAAAGTGCCTGCGGTTGCAGACCCAACAGCATTTAAGGCGTTGGTGCGGAAGGTTGGAGGGCTTGTTTTCGCCAACGGCAACGCTGATGGGTGGTCAGGTGGATCCTACTACAGCTATATGGACCTTGCAGGACCAACTGTGGGAGTGGAGGATGTCCAAGGTTTCGACAGCAGTGCAGCTAGAAGGCCCGCTGCCACTGCAGCAGCAGCAGCAGCACCTGCAGTGCTTGAAGACAAATCAGATGCAGTCGATGAGCCCAACCGAAGCTTGGCTACAGAGAAGCAAGCAGCAGCTGCTGCTGGTGATGTAGGGTCAAAAGAGACACAGCAAGCTTTGGCGGCAGCAGCAGCAGGAGCAGAGCCAACTGGCAAGCGGCCAAAGCCATCCGCAGCATTTGTGGTGTATGCTGGCGGGTCGCACTGCACAGACCTGAACTCGCGCAACTTTGCCAACCCTGCGCAGCCTGCAGTGTATGTTGCGCAGCGGGTGCAGGCGATGGATGCTGCTGTGCGTTTTATGCGGCGGCATGCTGTTGAGTAGGCGCTGCTCCAGTGGTTGTGAATGGTTTGGCTCAATGGGCTCCAGTGTTGAGCACATGAGCACTATTGTACAGGAGTACTGTAACAAGTACAGTTTTTGTAATGAGCAAGTAGAGCACACCCTTTATCACACAGTGCAGCAGACGTGTGTGGCCGGCTATATCATCGAATTGAACCAATGTACGGGCAGCAGTCACTCAGAAGAGAGGGAGAGAGAAGAGAGAAGAGAGGGAGAGAGAAGTGGCTGCTGCTTTCACGCCTGCGGTGCTGCGCCTAGGCGACACCTCACTGCAGCAGTGACTGATATGAAAAGGTAGCTACAATGATCTGGATTTTCCCTGTCGTCATGGTTGAGAAGCTTTCTCAAAGCAGAACTCGGGGGTCGTTACAAGGATTCGGACCTCTGCGATCCAACGCCACAACGTTGCACCAGACAACAAACCATCGATTCAACACAACTGTACACAAACATGCATGCGACTAATCCAACGAATCCATAGCAGGCTGAAGACAGGTAGCGTGTAAGCGCGGGAGCTGCGTAGCCTGGCAGCCCGACCCCATGTACTGAATCCGACGTGCGCTGTGCACATGATACCGAATCCATTATACCGCCCGACATATCACACCACTACAAACAGGGACGAGCTGCTCATCGCCGTGCATCCCGCACATCCAACACTTCGCCTTGCAAAATGTGCTTGAAGCCACACGCATCGGCCTTCTTGCAACCAGCAGCGGTGTTGAAAAACTTACACTCGCGCCTGTTCCGCCTCCATTCCTCATGACCACCCCCACCCTCACCACCATGCCCCCTGTACCCTCCACCACCACCACCACCTTCAAACGGCGGCCTGTCCCACTGCTGCTGCTGCTGCTGCTGCCCGTAATCATGCCTACCACCATGCTGCGGATACTGCATGTGCCCCTGCTGCTCATACGGCCCCGGCGGTGGCTGTACATGCAGCACAGGTGGCGGCTGCTGCTGCATCGGTGCAAGCATCACACCAGGCGGCAGCTGCAGCGGCTGGCCCTGCTGCCCCTGCACTACTGCCATCATACCATTCGGCAGCATGATCTGCATGCCAGCTGACATGCCAACAACTTGCGGTGCACTTCCCGGTGGCACCTGTCCAGGTGCCAGCTGCATCGGCTGCTGCATCACCGGCTGTTGCTGCTGCTGCTGCTGCTGCGGTTGCTGTAGGCCCAGCATTGCCGCTAAGCCCCCTTGCGACTGCAGTGACTGCAGCGCCTGCAACAGCTGCGCCTGATTGTTGCTGGCGCCGCCGCTAGGCGGCCCAGAGGACGCAGGCGCACTGTACTGTCCGCTGCCAAAAGCAGGAGGTGGAGGGCCACCCAACTGCTGCTGAGGTGGCTGCAGGATCGGCTGCATTACCAGCTGCGGCTGCTGCTGCTGCTGTACTGGCTGCAACCCTGGCAACACACCTTGCTGCTGCTGCACTAGGACACCGCCCTGGCTAAACTGCAGCACCTGCGGTGGCGGCTGCTGCAGCACCACTGGCTGCTGCGGGGGCGGTGCCTGCTGCTGCTGCTGCACCACGGTGTTGAGTGGGATGATCTTTACGTTGCGATCATGGTAGGCCACGTTGAATAGTGCGTTGGGCGGCTGCAGCAGCTGATGCGACTCCTGCGGCTCTTGCGGTAGCATGGCGGGTGGAAGGGACTGTAGCTTGGCCAGCAGCTGAGGAAGGGTGCGGGCAAAGCGCTGCGCCTCGCTGCTGTCTTCACCAGCAGCAACCTGCAGGGCAGTTAGGAGGCAGCATACACAGGTTGATGGCTGATGTGTGGTGGAGGGGGGGGTAAAAGCACACTCTGCTGTAGTGCACTGTGTTTTCTGCATAAACGTTTGATGAAAGGATGCTTCACTCTTCACCAGCAGCAACCTGCAGGACAGTTGCAGGAAGTACAGGTTCAACAGAGGCAGCATACACAGGTTGATGGCTGACATATGATGGAAGGGGGGGGAGGGGGGGAGACACACTCTGCCGTAGTGCACTGTGTGTTCTGCATGAAAGTTTGATGTGAGGCTGCATCTATTGCTTGGGGACTAGCATGACCAACAAGCAGAAAAAGACCTCCAGCAGTCGACACGCCAACAGCTTGCACCACACCACCCACTGCTGCCGCGTAGCTGTTGCTGTCTGCGCTGTCTGCCTGCGGTGTTGCGTCCTACGCTGGCTTGGCACACTACATGCGCAATGCATACGCACACACCGCCACCTGCAACCACAACATACGGCTAACCACCACACCACTCAACACTAGCCTGCCCAGCTGCCAACAGTTAAGCAGCACCTCAGGTGGCTTGGCACACTACTTGCACAGCACATACCACAAAAACACCTAGAACCACACCATCCCGCTACACCAAACCATCCACCATCACCTTCACCCACCTGCCAACTTGGGTCCAGCGGCACCTCGGGTGACACACAACCATAAAAGCTCGCAGCAAACCACCCACTGCTGCCGCAAACCTGCTGCATCCTGCTCTGCCTGCCGGACGTGTGGCCTGCTCGATATATCACAACTGCACAACACATACACATGCTCACATCATCACTCCTGCCAGACACTTGGCATGCTGGCACACCCTACCACGGCCTGCGCCACGACATCCGGCTACACCAGACCATCACCCTCACCCACCCACCTGCCAACTCGGGTCCAGCGGCACCTCAGTTTGTCTCGCACAACGCATGCACAATTCCTCCTCACACAATGCCACCTGTAACCACAACATCCCCCCCACCCACACCCACCTGCCAGCTTGCGTCCAACGGCACCTCAGGTGACGCCCCGTACCACTCCTGGCTGGGCTGCATCGCGTCCACCTGCTGCCTTAAACATGCTACAAATTCCTCAAACAAAAGCTTCATAAAAAATTAAATCATTTTTTATTGTGACATTATCAAAAATAAATGAATTTTTTATTGTGACACCATTTATATTTATCTTTTTATATGTTTTTGTTTATTTTCTTTTTTTATTTTTCTAATGAAAACTTCTATCAAAAAATTGCGTGGTAGCTTGTGGGATCAACCCATGTAGGTGGTCGCGCAGATGCCCACCTCCGCCGCCTCCGCCTCCTTGTGCTGCTGCTCAATGATCTGGCGCAACATACAGCTAACCACCATACCATCCAGCAGCAGCCCAACCACCTGTCAACTTGGGTCCAGCGGCACCTCAGGTGACGCCCCGTACCACATGCACATTACATACACACAACGCCACTTTGAACCACACCAACTGACCCCAGCAGCAAACTACCCACCTGCCAGCTTGCGTACAGCGGCACCTGGGGTGACGCGCCGTACCACTCATGGCTGGGCTGCATCGCGTCCACTTGCAACAACATCTGTCTAAACCAACTGACCCTACCACACCCACCCACCTGCCAACTCGGGTCCAGTGGCACCTCGGGTGACGCCCCGTACCACTCCTGGCTGGGCTGCATCGCGTCCACCTGCTGCCGCAGCCGTGCTGCCGCCTCCTCCGCCTCCTGGTGCTGCTGCTCGATGATCTGGCGCTCGCGCTGGTGCTCCATGCGTGCCGCCTGGTCGAAGGCGGCGTGGTGTTGCTGGTGCGCGGACGCCAGCGCACGCAGCTGCTCGTCTGTGAGGTGCGCATCCTTGCAGGCCTGCAGGGTTGCAAATAAAAGAGGAACAGCACAGGGCAGGCATGTTTGATGGTTTGATGTGCGCAGTTGCTCGTCTGTGAGGTGCGCGTCCTTGCACGCCTGTGAGATTGCAAGAAGAAGGGAAGAACAGCACAGGGCAGGTATGTTTAGTGCCGCCTGGTCGAAGGCCGCGTGGTGGTGCTGGTGCGCGGACGGCAGCGCGCGCAGCTGCTCGTCAGTCAGGTGCGCGTCCTTGCACGACTGTGCGAGATTGCAGGAAGAAGATGAAAAACAGCACAGGGCAGGCATGTTTGTTGGTTCGATTGATTCAGAGATGCTCGTCTGTGAGGTGCGCGTCTTCGCACGGCTGCAGGGCGAACAAGTGTGATGTGTATAAACACGCAAGGCCAGGACAGCACAGGTTCCTGGGGTGTGCGGACGCGAGCGCGCGAAGCTGCTCGTCCGTGAGGTGCGCGTCCTTGCACGACTGCAACACGCAGGGCCACAACAGCACAGGGCAGGCATGTTGACAAGATTGATTCGATTATACACAGCCCACAGAGCGTATCTCCTGGGGTGGTCTGTGAGGTGCGCGTCCTTGCCAGGCTGCGGGATTGCATGAATAAGAGCAACAGCCAAGGCCAGAACAGCAGAGAGCAGGCATGTTTACTGGTTTGACTGATTCAGATATGCTCGTCTGTGGGGTGCGCGTCCTTGTACGCCTGTGGGGTGGAGAAGTGTATTGTTTAAGAACACGCGAGGCCAGGACAGCACAGGGCAGGCATGTTGACGACTGATGCAGGAGGTGCACAGCGCACAGAGCGAGTTTGCTGGGGTAATTGACACAGCTTGTGTTGCTAGCAGATGCTACACAGAGCCACCCTCACGCTCATGTGCACTCACAAACAACTGCAATCAAGGTGTGATGTCAGCCGAAGCAGGTACAATCCACCCCTGCCCCTCAGGAAAAAGGCAGACACACCGTGAACAGCACCACCTACCGCTGCTGCCGTGAGGACAGCTTCAACACATGCGTCGCTGCAACAGATTCTCTGCAGATACCACATCAGCATCCTGTAGCAGCCCGCCAGAAACCACCACCACAACCACCATACCCCCCGTCAAACTCCCTCACCTGCGCTAGTCGATCGTCCTTGACAAACCACCGCACCGCCAGCAGGTCATGCTCAGCCCTTGCAACTGTCACACAGCCCGCCTTAAACCATCACTCAACCCCCGTCAACCTCCCTCACCTGCGCTGGTGGATCGTCCTTGATGAACCACCGCACCGCCACCAGGTCATGCTCCGCCCTCCACGCCACTCGCTTCTGAGGCTTCTTGCGCGCCTTCTTACTTGCTGGCTCACCACCATCACAACCACCACCAGCAGCAGCAGCACTGCTGCCGCCTGGCGTTGCCCACGCCCCTCCCAGCAACGCTGAGATGCTGCTACCGCTGCTGCCACCCTCGCTAACCCCGCCACTAGCTGCTGCTGCAGCTGCACCTGGCCGCGTCCCGAGACCAGCTCCAAACTGCCGCCTGGATCCAGGTAGGCGGCTGACGCTGCTGGTGGTTGAACCGCGCACTGCAGTACCACCCCCAGCTGCTGCTGCTGCTGCTGCTGCTGCGGCCTTCTTGGCTGCTGCGGCAGCTGCCAGCGGATGCAGCAGCTTCAGTGTGACCTTGATTGGTGCCTCACTCGCTGGATCTGCATTCACGGTAATCTGGACTTGCACGTATGGCTCGGGCGGCTGAGCCTGCTGCTGCTGCTGCCCGTCTGCCGGCCCTGCTGCTGCTGGTTTGCCGCTAAGCAGCCTGCTTGCCTCTGCAGGGTCTAGGGTGAGTACCTGCAGGAGATACAACAACGCAGGAAGGAGGGCACACAAGCACAGTTTGCAGCGCATTCAGTATGATCAAGAGCACAGAGAGCAGCGCAGGTTTGTGACCGCTGCTTGCGAGATCCAACAGCGATGAAAACACAGGGACACTGCAGCGTGACATATCAGTATACAACCCACAACCATCACCAAAGGCCCCTGCATGTCAGCCCTACAAGCAACTGATCCATTTCTCAACAGCTAGAAGCGCCAGCCCCTGCATTCCAGTTCAGCACACCCCACACCCCCTCACCTTCTTCTGCTGCTGCTTGGATGCCAAGCCCAACCGCTGCGGCGCCTTAGGCTTGAACAGATCGTTGTCACTAACAACGTGGATGCCTGAGCCGCCACCTGCAGCCGCGCCAGCAGCAGAAACGAGAGTGGCCCGTGCTGCTGCGCCGTTGACGCCGCCTAGGCGCTGTGGCTGGCTGCCTGCTGCTGCTGGTGTAGACTGGTCCTGTAGGCAACAGAGAAAGGAAGGCAGACAGGATTGCGGTTTGTCGTTAGTGGGTGCTAACATGTCAGCTGCAGTGAAGGTAGTGGTGCAGCTGTTCAGCAGGTGCAAGCTCAGCTTGCTAAGCGTCTCTACGCATCAAATAGATCCAATGCAAAGAGATGCGTCTATAGATCTGCATCCGCTTAAAAGGCTGGACTCGCTCATAGTAGCAGCACCACACATCACAGCACACTCCACGTTCATAAGGCCAACAACCTGACACAACACAGTCACTTGACAACGGGACTTGCAAGTATGAAATACTGGACTCATGGTAAGGAGATGCGCACATTGAAATGCAGTTTGGCAATTCCAGTGCACATCACCTGTCCAACAGTCCAGTAATTCATGCCTGCAAGTCGCGGTGCCACTGCAGCAGCCGACAAAGTGGTCTTGCACACACAGCAACACAGTACTATGCAGATGTTGAGCAGCCACACGGCAGGCCAGACTGCCGCAGGACTGTTGCTGATGCCCTTGGCATAGGCTCTCAACACACATGAAGCATGCTGCATGCTTTTCCACATGCAGCAGCCTGGCAGCCTAGCAGCCATGTCACATGCAGCATCTCTATGCACACACAGGACTAAGTGATCAGCATGCAGGCCTGCTGTTGAACAACTGGTGTTGTTGGTTGCTGCTGTCGGCGTGGTGGGGCGAGTCCACTAAGTGCAGCTGGCTGCATGTCGCTCTACAACAGCGCATGTGTCCTGCTGTATGTATCGGGCACTCAGTGTGCTCTCTCAAGCTGACGGCTCTCGGTGCTACAGACTTCACACTGCCGTTCGCATTGAGAACTACAGACTTCACACTGACGTCCAATGTGAGCTGAGAGCTGTAGCCATTGCAGAGCATGGTTCAGGGGCATCAGTGCCCGCTGTTGATCAGCGCACTAGAGCCTCAGGCTCGCACATTGTACAGTGCAGAAAGGATGTTATAAGCACTTGCTGAAGAAGCCAGCACCAATTCAGATAAGCGCAAGGTCTTGCTTGCACATACCAAATGCAAGTAGCCCTGCCATTGTACGTGCATGGCACCAGTATTGTCCCAGCACCTGACAGCTGTTCCAGCACCTCGGGAGTGTAAGGACCATTCATCATTGTCGCAGATCCCTGCACACCATAGACACCCTCCTCTGCATCATGATAACATACGCTGCTCACAGCCTGCTGCATCCTGCTGCCATCAAAACAGCAGCGACAAACACATCGTTCGACAACACAACACCACAAAGACTCATTCAGAAACAAACAATCCCTGATGAAAGGAGCAACCCCTGGAGCTTTGCAACTCCTGCGATGAGCAGCGTTTAGTACCTGGCCTGAGGTCTTCAGTCGTTTGGCTGCGGGCAGTGCTGCTGCTGCTAGTGCCTCCTCCTGCTGCTGTTCGGCAGCTGCTGATGGCTTGCTGCTGCAGGAGTGACAATGGTCAACGCAGCACAGGCAGGGAACAGCAGTGTGGCGGTCAGGCGTTGACACAAGCTCATGCATCCAACCAGTCATGCGGCCAATCATGCCATCTGCACATGTAAGGGCAAGCGTATCAGGATGGCTAGGGAGGTGCAGCTCAACAAGGCAGCTGTCCTGCAAGTGATACAAGTGCAGATGCATGCTGCAGGTGCTTGCAGGACACACACATGCCGAAACATGTAACAAAGGCTTGTTCCAGGGCCCCTCGCGCCCCTACCCAGTGCTTTCAAAGAGACCACATGGCAGCACTGACCCAACAACTTTGCAGGCAGCCTCACCTTGCTGCGGAGCCTGGTGTCTTGGTGCTTGCAGGAATGGCCTTCATCCACAGCGCCACCACATCACGCGCCAGACGCCGCACATCGCTGCTGTCATGCTTGCGCAGCGCACCGATGACCTTGGCGCTCTTTGTGCCCTGCACAAACGCCTTGGTGACTGGCAGCTTCTTGAGCGCTGCAAGGGCCTCTGCAAGGAACTGGCTGGCCTGCTCGCTGTCTTCCTGCATAGCCTGCAGCATCCAGTTGGATAGCACATCTACACCGCCGCGCGCCATAAACTCCGACAGCACAGCAGCGCCGCTGAGCCCCAGCACGGTGCAGGGCAGCATGCGGGCAAGGCTGCTGTTGAAGCTGCCCATGGCCTTGATGAAGGGCTGTACTGAGCTAACATCTGACACCCTGCCTGCGCTGTTGATGAAGGGCAGCAGCAGGTCTGTGTACTTGTCCACATCACCACTGCTGCTGCCAACCCCCTGAGGCTTGCTGCTGCTGGTGGGGGCTGCTGGAGCTGGAGCTGAGGCACGCGTTTTCTTGCTGCCCTTGGTTGCTTCACGCATCATCTGCTCACGCACGGTGAGGCAGGCCTTCTTCAGCTGTGGGTTGAGGCAGGTGTGGCACTTCCCACAGCGCTGCGACTTGCGGATCACAGGGAAGAGGTTGCGTCTCTTCCTGCGATTTGCACCGCCGCTGCTTCCCGTATCGCTGCTGCTACGCCTGCGCTTGACTGCATGCTCTGCTGCTGCACTAGCTCGCTTCTTTTTGTGACGTGAGGCTAGGGTCTCGTTGTCGCTCAGGTCATCCTCGCTGCTGGAATCGCTTTCGCTGCCGGAATCTTCGTCCTCGGAACTAGACTCGGAGTCGCCAGCTTCACTGGAGTCTGCAGCAGCAAGACAGGCAGCAGCGAGCATCAGCCTGCGATCTGGTAGTACAACAAGCAAGATGTATTGCATTGTACTAGTTTAATCCGTTATGAGGCCGAGGCATCACAGATCGGGTCTGGCTGGTAAGGTGCTCAACTGGCTGTGCCTCTGCTGTCTGAACAGTACACGGGTGCCAGGCTGAAGCAACTGCAGTTTGCCTCCCATCATCTGATCGGTAGCTGACCAGCTGGATTCACCTGCTACGAAACAGAAGCTAGCTATATCTCCACAAACCTGAAGAGCGCCCCGATGAGGCATCGCTGCTGGATCTGCGCAGCTGCTGTTCCTGTGATGCAGACGGCGCAGCTGCTGCTGGGCTATCGTCAGCCTCCATAGGCACTGGTGGCTCAGCCTCAAGCATACCAGCTGCTTCTTGTGGCATCATTCTCTGTGATTGCTGCCTGCACTGCCTTTCAGCATGCAAGGCTAGCGTTGATGGCAGAGCATGAGGACTGTGGCACTTGAGCTGCCCAAGGTTCAGGCAAGGGGCACGCAGAGAGATCCCAGGCGGACAGAGATACGCCTAAAAGGAGTTGCAGCAGTCCGCTTCGGCGAACCGACCCGGAGGAGCAGCAGAAAGGCAGCTGCTGTCAAGGCTGCTGGAAGTCCGCGCAAATGCAAGGCCTGCTGCAATAGGTATTTGCTTTATCTCTGAAATTTCTGTACTAGCAAACTTTCACTGTCAGAGGGGCGGCAATGACCACGACAAGCCGATTAGTCTAGACAGCATGCATGGCCTGAACAACTAGCTTCAATGCATCGCAACACCATCATATCGATTTCGCTAAGCAGTGGATGAAGAAGGTAGCGCCGATGTGTTGTACCTCGTTCTTGTCATCAGGACTGAACCTTCAGCGAGCAGGCAGAGCTGTCAACCTTGGCGATGAACTTAGCGAGTGCGTGAAAGTTTACGCTGCTCATCAGGCTCCTGCATCAAGCCTGCCCGTCTGCAACTGCAGTGAACCTGTCGTCCAAGCTCAGCTTTAAGCCAGCATAGCACGGCACAGCTCATTCAAGTGAATTACCTTATTGTTTGTTTGATCATTGGGAGACCTGTGACTCTTGCAGCGCCTGAGAGGCAGCAGTTGCAGTTTGCTAGCTTCGCCCCACTCCTTCGAGCTGTAGTGGGTGCACGGCACGCCGCGTAGCCAGCCTCAGGCGATCCCTTGTCGATACTGGTAGAGGCTCAGTAAGCAGGCAGCGCATCTGGCCAAGGCAGGGGCTCCGTCCCCTCGGCAGGTGTGTGTGTGTGTGTGTTGACAGACTCAGCAGCAATGCCAGTACAAGGGCTGCAAGCAGCGATGTCAGAACCATGATTGTTTATGTTACGAGTAGTCAGTGACCTACCTGTGTGGACTGTGACCTGCTGGCTTTGGCAGCAAGTACAGCATGCAGTACAGCGCTCTGCAGTCGCATGCCATGCCGTTCATCAGCGAGCATGTGCGGCCTCAGAGTTGAGCACGGCACCAACACTGTCCAGCAGCGGTGTCAAGCCAACTAATCAGATATATAGTCTAGATTTCAGACCAGAGTACACGCAGTCAAGAGGTGACCAGGTGCATTTACGCCAGTTCACACCTTGGCTCTGCCAAGGGCACACCAGCAGAAATACTTGCAGCTGATATCATTGGGCTTCACCAACCTTGTAACCTTGTGATACCAAACGATTCAGTAGACAGGTTGAACTACGGTTGCAGGAGCAGCAGCAGCAGCAGGAGCAGTGCCACCCAGCATAGCTCTGCCCTGTAGCGCTGCCCAAACAAAGTAATTCAGCTGGCGTAGTGCGTATGCTTGCACTCCTTCCGCCCTGGGAGCCTCAACACACGTTAGCAGCAGCTCACCACACATCACTCTAAGCATTGTGTGCGGCGAACGTGAGCCTCACCTGTCCTGCAAGCTCTTTCCTGCAAGCAAACCGCTGCAATTGCGTGTCCTGCAGGCGCCACCATGAGCACCGGGGTGCAGCCGCCAGCCAACCCTGACCCTCTGCGTGAGACCAGCCGCTACACCAAGGTTGCGGACCTCAGCCATGGCAGCTTCGGCTTCGTGCAGCTCGCGCGCAACACAGAAACACAGGAGCTGGTGGCTATAAAGTTCATTGAGCGAGGCGACAGAGTCAACAGGTGCGCAAGCAGCAGATGCAGCAGCAACAGCATTCTGCGGCGGTGTATGCATTGGAGTGCAGACTGGCGGCGGATGAAGCAATGCATAATTGTGGGAGTGGTTGCAGGGGCTATGCAGCTGGTTAGCCACAAGGCGGTCGCAGTAGGTACAACAGCACGCTGCAGCGGTGGCGTTTGGCTGACTGGCAGCAGCAGCACCAGGGACGGCTAAGCATTGGCCATGCCGTTGCGGTAGCAGCGACACACAACAAAGTAAGGCAAGAGAAACACTAGCATTGCTAGCAGCAGCTGGCGGCCTTACGTGTGCAGCAGCATCCAATCATATTGAACCAGTTGAGCGCAAGCACTAGAGCGAGCTGGTTAGCAGCAGTAGTGGTGTCAGCTGGTTGTCTTCAGCAGTGACATGGCAGCATGCGCCTTCAGCAGTTTGTATACAGAGTGATGGGTCCATTAGCACTTTCACTGTGAACGCTTGCAACTGCCGCTCACCATATAGCATGTGCTGCTGGTGCGCCTTGGTGCCTGCAGGTATGTTGAGGCGGAGATCCTCAACCACCGCATGCTGCGCCACCCGCACGTGATCGAGTTCAAGGAGGTCTTCATCACCAGCGAGTACATCTGCATTGCCATGGAGTTTGCGTCAGGCGGCAGCCTCTTCACGTGAGTCGCTGCGCCTGCTGCTGATGCACAGATGCATGTTAAGGCATGTTGTTGGCTGTATCTTGAGCACTGGTGATGCCTGCACGTACGCGCCTATACATCTGCTTGCAGGCATTGCTGTCATAAACGCATGCTAACGAGCAGCTTCGCCATTAACAAAGCGTGCGTGCGCTGACGCGTTTCCTGCAATGCTGTCTGCGCATGTGTTTATCCCCCCTGCAGCTATGTGCAGCGCGCTGTGCGGCTCAAGGAGGCAGCCAGCCGCTGGTTCTTCCAGCAGCTGATCATTGGGCTGGACTACTGCCACAGGCGGGGCGTGGTCAACAGGGACATCAAGCTGGAGAACACGCTGCTGCAGGTGGGGTGGGGCCCCTGGCAGCGCTACAGCGGCGGCGGCAGCAGCAGCAGCAGCAGCAGCAGCGAAGCCCCTGCAAGGGGCTACACTTGCAGGGCGGCGCAGGCTGCCAAAGCACAAAGCACAGCAAACTTTGCAGTGAATAGCAGCAGCTGAGACTGGCAGCTGTTCTGCTTGCGTTGACTGAGCAGCAACAGACAAGTGCGAACTGCTGACAATCACCTTGTGTTGTTGCTGCTGTGCTGTGTGCAGATGGTGCAGGGCCTGCCGCTGCCGCTGCTGAAGATCTGCGACTTTGGCTACAGCAAAGCACACTTCATGAGTGCACCGAAGTCGAAGGTGAGGGCAGTGCCGGCGTTGTGCTCAGGCTGCAGTGGCTGTGCAGCATATGATGCTGCTGATGCTGCATCTCAATCGCATAAGCAGCTTGGACTGAGCCAGTGATGCCTGCATGCACTGCTCAGCATGCTGTAGTTTGTAAGTATGTATAGGCTGCAGGTGCATCACATGCAGTTGGCTGGTTTGAACGGTCGCCACAACGTGAGCCCTGCCTGTCCACTTGTTCACAGGTTGGCACGCTGGCGTACATGGCCCCCGAGATCATCCGCGCACCTGACACCTGCCTGACACAATAATGAGAGCAACATCGCTACTTACCATTGTGGCTCTGCACTCCCCCGCAGGTTGGCACGCTGGCGTACATGGCTCCCGAGATCATCCGCGCGACGGGCAACTATGACGGCAAGAAGGCGGACATCTGGAGCTGCGGCGTGATGCTGTACGTGATGCTATTTGGGCAGTACCCCTTTGAGACGCAGCAGCCGGGCGGCCCCAAGCTGGAGCCTGACAGGCGCATCAGGACGATGATGGACCGCATCGTGAACATGCAGGTGGCATAGATTTGCATGTCTTCTTCAACCTGCTGCAGGGCGTGTGCAGTTTGTGGTGCAGTCTGCGGGCTGTTGCTGGTGTGTAAGGCTGTACATGTGTTGCAGGGGTTGTGCGCTGTGGCAAGCTAGCTGTCTGCGGGCTGTTGCCGGTGTCACTGTTTGAGCCTGACAGGCGCATCAGGACGATGATGGACCGCATCGTGAACTTGCAGGTGGGTGGTGAGTCTGTACATTTGTCCGGCGGGACGTTAAACATGTGGCGCTGTGGTGATGACGGACGAACAGTGGCCGAAAGGTTGCAGGTTCGATTCTGAGCCTAAGCAGTATGTCCCTGGACTCAGGGATACAGTCGGCGAAAGCCGAAGGAAGGATGCTGCTAATGTCCTCGCGACTCTCCGCAGGACTCCGTCGATTGCTGGCTATATACACACCGGCCCTGCTAGGTATGCAGTCCACCGTATGGGGTGATTCCCACATGCTGCCTAGTAAGGGGTGTAAGGGTCTGGGTGGTCTACCTAACACCGAAAATAGAGAGAATAATGAGTCTGCTTTCCGCCTCCCCAGTGGGTGAGGTGCGGTTGCTGATGCCGAAAGGTATGGCTTACAAGGATTGATTATTATTATTATTATTATTATTGTTATTATTATTATTATTATTATTATTGTTGTTGTTGTTGTTGTTGTTAATGTTGTTGTTGTTGTTGCTGGGGTTGTGCGCTGTGGCAAGTAGGTGTCTGCGTGCTGTTGCTGTTGTCTCTGTTTTGAGCCTGACAAGCGCGTCAGGACCACGTAGGTTGGACGTTGCTGATGCAGGGGTTGGTATGTATTCAGAGCTCGTGACGACACATACATCAACGTCGGCGCTTCTTGGGAGCATTATGTTCGTATGCTCACACGCGCTCAGCTGAAGCCCGCAATGCGTTGTGGAGCAGTGGGTGTGTCCTTGTGAACTGCTGCATCCGGTCCCTGTTGCTGCGCTCATGTGATGATACACCTGTTACTTTCATGTGTGCTGCAGTGGTCCCTTCCCAACGGCATTGCGATCAGCGCTGAGTGTGCGATGAACAGCTGCAGCACCTGTCTTTGAGCTTCATGTCGCTTGTTGTGTCTGCTGTTCCTGACGTATGCACCGTGCGATGAACGACTGCAGTTGTGTCTGCTGCTCCTGACGTGTGCACCGTCCACTGCTGTGCATCTCTCATGCAGTGGTCCATTCCTAATGGCATTGAGATCAGCACCGAGTGTGCGTTGAACAGCTGCAGTTGTGTCTGTTTTTTTGACGTGCGCCGTGCACTGTTACTGTGCTTCTCTCATGCAGTGGTCCATTCCCAACGGCATTGAGATCAGCGCTGAGTGCCGCGACCTGCTCACGCGCATGCTGGTGCGCAATCCTGACGACCGCATCACCATGGCGGAGATCCACAAGCACCCCTGGTTCATCGCTAACCTGCCAGTAGAGGTGAGGCAAGGCAGCAGCAGCTGGTGCCGTGCGTTTACGTTTCATATCGAGCTGAGGGTTTCATCAAAGGAAAGGGAAGGGGTGCGGCTGGGCTGTGGTGCTTGAGCGACGAGCGCTGCAGCTGCAGCTGCTTCCAGACCTGATGACAGCTGTTGCTCTCTGTTGCTGCAGTAGTATCCTCATGAGACGCAATCAGAAACAAGAAGTCATCATCATCATCATGTTACCCATTAAGCCATAGCATCAACGCCATCGGCCCCGCGCCCCTCAGGAGCGGAGGAAGTCTAAGATGACTTTTTGTTCTTGGACTGCGTCTCATGAGGATACTAGTGCAGCAACAGAGAGAGTACCTGGATGACTTTGTGTTGTTGTTTGCGTCACATAAGGCTGCTGTGCCTAATGCATCCCCATGGCTGAGATCCACAGGCACCCCTGGTTCATCGCCAACCTGCCAGTGGAGGTGAGGTGAGGCAGCAGCAGCAGCAGCAGCTGGTGCCGTGCCACTACATTTTCAATGGGGGCAAGGGTTTTGTCAAAGGGAAATGGTGTGGCTGGGCCATGGTTGGCAAGTGACAAGCACTGCAGCTGCTTCCAGTTGTGATAGCAGCTGTTGCTCTCTGTTGCTGCTCTATCATCCTCATGTGATGCGATCAAGAACAAAAAGTTGTCCAGGTATGGCAGAACTCGACACCCGTGTCGCGTTCTGCCTTACCTGAACATCTATGTGTTGTTGTTGATTGCATCACATGAGGCGATAGGGCAGCAAAATGCTGCACATTTCCAGCGCGGCAAAAGGAGGTGCACAGCCTGCGGACGCCCAGGGTACATGGCGCCAGGGGCCACCTGCGTGTGCAACATAGCATGCAAATGCGCAACAAATGCGGAGCATTCATAGTAAAGTAGTAGGGGCTATTATTCCAGCCCCTACTGGTTTATTGAGATTGCTTGGCCTTTTGTTGTGCGTTTGCGTGCTCTATGTATCCTGGGCTGCTTGTAGGCTATGCTCCTCTTGTTTGCCGTGCTGTTGATGTACAGCATTTTGAGTGTTGTGTCCTGCCGTGCCTGGACAAGTTCTTTGTTGTTGCTTGGGTCACATGCGGCTGCTGTGGCTGGTGCAACTATATCACCGTCATCATCAGCATCATCAGCATCGTCAGCATCGATCATAATCATTGTGGCTGGTGGAGCTTCATTGCCATTCCTGCTGAAGTGCCTGCACATCACACGCCGCACCAAACCTATTCTTTGCCGCGCTGCGCAGGCTGTGTCGATGAACGACAGCTACCTGAGCGACGAGGACTACAACAGTTTGGATACATTCCCTGCTGTACTGAATGGGCTCTGCTCTGCACCCAATTCATCATTTCCCGCGTTGCACGCAGGCCGTGTCGATGAACGACAGTTACCTGAGCGACGAGGACTACAGCAGCGTGCAGAGCGTGGAGGACATCAAGCGCATCCTCAGCGAGGCGCAGACGCCAGGGCCAAACAAGTACAACTTCGACAACCAGGTGTGTGCGCGTGTGTTATGTTGGGTGTTTGGGTTCAAATAGGCGTTTAGAGTTTAGAGTTTGGGGTTCAGGATTTTGTGGTTTCCTCACATCTGTCCTGGAGTGGATAAGCATGTTGCGCCCTTGTTGCCAGCCTCCGCCACACAAGGCCAAACAAGTACAACTTCGACAACCAGGTGCGCGCGTGTTGTGATAGGTGTATTGGGTTTGTTTTCTTCACCTCAGAATCTCAGAACCGCCACCACACAGTGCTGGGCTGCTGCGTGCGCTGCCAGCAGTTTGGAGTGCTTACTACTTGCAGCAGATTACTACTTGCAGCGGAGCTGACGCTGTGTGTATGTTGGTAGAGCGGGCCGCATACATTGCTGCAGCTGAAAGCTGAAAGCGCTGCACTGTGTTGCTGTATCATGTTTGTTGCTGTGTGCTTGGGGCCTCACCACTGCTGTGCCGCTGCTGCCGCTGCTCATGTGATCATGCGCAGGGTCACGAGGGCTACGAGGACAACATGATTGATGACACAGTGTTGCTGCATCATGGTACCTGTCCTTCGGGCCTTACCATCGCTCTGCTGCTGCTGCGTTGCTTTTGTAATAATGCGCAGGGGCATGAGGGCTACGAGGACAACATGATTGATGACGCTATTGAGGACGAGTTCAACGAAAACGAGCAGAGCTTCAACCCGGTGAGTGGCCGCTGCGCTGCATAGACCATGGCAGAGTTGGTTGGCAGCGAGCACTGTTTATGTTGGCAGCACCGCAGCAGTCACACGGCAGAGTGGCCAATGTCAGCTGCAGTTGCTTGCGTGTGAGCGCATGCAAGGCGGTGTTCGCTGCTGTGACAGTTGTCTGAATGACTGGTGCAGTGACGTCAGGCATGTAGTGAGAAGCTGTGTGCGCCACACATGCTTGAAGGCCTGCGCTGTTGCTATTACCTGCGCTGTTGCTGAAAACACTCATTGTGCTGACAAGATTTGGCTGTGTTCTGATGCCGCCGTTTCTTTTTCCTCCTCTCTTGTGCTGCTGCAGCGCGCATACCAGCAGCGTGGTGTGGCAGCAGCAATGCAGTCATAAGCAGAGCTGGGGAGCTTGTTTAGGGCTTCTTGTGGATCGTCATCGTGTTTGAAGTGTTCTTGCAAGTGTTCAGCCCACCACATGTGCTTCCTGCAGCCACGGCGGCTGTTACTGCACACGCGCACGCACACCCCACGCAGCTGTGGGTGTGCTGTTCAGAGAGGTCGAGGCACCGACATGTGCAGCCCTGTGCTGCACGGTACACGTGCAGCCGCTCAGCAGCAGCTGTTGCTGCTGCTGCTGCTGCCCCAAACATGCAGCTGTGCTGGAAATGGAGGATAGCATGTAGGTGATGCTGCTGGTTACGTGCGTACATGGGCATGCATGATTGATTGTAGCTCAGGAGGAAAGCATGTTTGGCGGTGTGTGCTGTTTCGGGGTGAGTGTGAGTCGTGTTTGAAGGATGCTGGCTTACAGCAGCGGCAGCAGCAGCATGGTCAATGCGGGTTTGCTGTTGATAATAATAATCAATCCTTGTAAGCCATACCTTTCGGCATCGGCAACCGCGCCTCACCCACTGGGGAGGCGGAAAGCAGACTGATTATTCTCTCTATTTGCGGTGTAAGGTTTGCTGTTGATGTGCGTTCAGCATGAGCTCTGTGCAGCAGGGATGCAGGATGGATGTTAAGTATGCCAGCAAGTACCACAGGCATAGCAAGCAGTAGATGCTTGATATTGGCAGTGCTTGCTGGTATGAGCTTTGGGTACGTGTTTAAACATTGGTATGTGCACATACCACGTGATACAGGGTAGCATCCTGTGTTGACCACTCCTCGGCATGTGTCGTGTTTGCTTGTACGGCTGCAGGCTTGAGTGGCTGTTTCCATGTGTGCTTATTGCTTTTTTCGGTATTTCTTTGCCGCTGTTGGCACAGACTGCCGCACTGCGGCGCATTAGGGTGGGTATGTAGTAGGATCATACGGCAGTCGGGTTCAGGGGTACCAGACACAGTTCTGGAGTGTTTTGTCGGGCATTTCTGATGGCCTGCCGTGTGTCACCTTGTCTTTTCTTGTCTTTTCCGCAGCCGTCGACTTTTTCACATGCTTTTTAGGCTGAATGATGACTGCTTCAGCCGGTTTCTGATAGGATGCACAACCGACAGTGCTTGCTTGAGCATTGACTTGCAACAAGCACGTTGAGTTGGTCTGTGCGTCGCATGGGCTATGCATCTACGACCGGTGCTGGTTGCTATGCACAAGTGACGACGGGCGCAGGCTGTCGTGTCAGCGGTGTCTACCCAGTTTCGCGTACTCAGTAGCAGGCTGGTTACAGCACAGCGCTTTGCATGCGTGCTTGTTGGCGGCTGGCTATGGCTATAGGCGTGGCTGTTTGAGGGGCAACAGGAGAGCACAGATGCAGTCTGTTGGTGCTTGCCGCTGCTTTGGGTTGCAGTGGTGACTGACATCTAAATCCGCTCTTTGACATGCGATTTGCATCACTTGCAAGTGATGCCCCAATTGGGGCAACCGTTGCGCAGCACTGTGCTACTGACGTTGCGGGGTTCTGCTTGCCATTGTGTACAATTGTGTTAGCTCACGTGCCTGGCTGCACCTTCATGGTAACTTTGCGATTGCCCTATGGAAGACTCTTTGCTCCCGGCGGACATGGTCCAACGTTCACATCATCGCCTATTGACACCTTTGTCATGCGGTGTGTCATCATGATTGATTCAAGCTTGACAGCTAGCTTGCAGAAACACTGCCACTTATCTGGGATCGTTGGACGCAAGCAAGCCGCACAGGTGCTCCACTTGATTTACACAGGCGTAAAGCTCGGCCTTCGAGCAAAGTGATTTTGAACAGTGTGCCGCTCATATGACGTGTACACCAGCAGTGAACCACCATACTCATACAAGCCTAGAGAAGCTGCGAAACGGTGGATGCTCAAACACCTGCTGATAGCTGCTACCCCTTCTTCAAGCCGCTCCAAGCCGTGTGACACACCATGACCTGCCTGCATGCAGGCCTGCTCCATGGAGCCCTGCAGGCCAGCTGGCCTAGCTGTGGCCTAGCTGCTAGAGTCTGCAACGCCCACGCTGCATTTTACGTTCTTGCAGCACAGCGCTAGCCGTGCATCATGCACAGCCTGTGCCGCATCCTTTCAGCAGCCGTTGCCGTGCCAGAAACGACAGCCTCCCAGCTCAACATCAGCTCAGCCGGGTGTGTGCCCATAGCGCCTGTGGGTGCTATGAAACGGTAGCCTCTGGTAGCTCAGCTGGGCCGCCAGATCCCTGCTGCAGATACTGCCAGCAGCTAAGCCAACTGCTGTTGCTGCTGCTGGTCTGCTGCATGTCTGTGGGTGCTACACACCTGCTAACAGCTGCTGCTCTTCCTTGCAGACACACCCATTGCTGACAGCTATAAGAAATGCTGCTGCCAGCACAGCCTGACTGAAAAGAGTGCTCAAGCACTGACTAGTGGCCGCACAACTCCCCCTAAGGCCGAAGCCAGCTGCGTTCCGGGCGCAACAAGCTCCCTTCCAAAGCTGGCAGCAGCCGTGTGCAGAAATACTGGCTGGTAGCTGCCCATCTTCCTGCACACACCATCATCAGGCCACCATCACCGCTACATTGTGCCATACGCACAGCTGTCATGGGTGCTGCTGTGCACCGGCAGCCAGCTCACGTCGCTGCTGCTGTGTGCGCCCCACACCTCATAGGGCCTAAGGGTCCTCAAAGACCTGCTGGTAGCAAGCAACAGGCAGCTCACACCACTGCTGCTGTAAGAGCAACATGCGGGGTGCTGCTGTGCACCGGCAGCCAGCTCACGTCGCTGCTGCTGTGTGCGCCCCACACCTCATAGGGCCTAAGGGTCCTCAAAGACCTGCTGGTAGCAAGCAACAGGCAGCTCACACCACTGCTGCTGTAAGAGCAACATGCGGGGTGCTGCTGTGCACCGGCAGCCAGCTCACGTCGCTGCTGCTGTGTGCGCCCCACACCTCATAGGGCCTAAGGGTCCTCAAAGACCTGCTGGTAGCAAGCAACAGGCAGCTCACACCACTGCTGCTGTAAGAGCAACATGCGGGGTGCTGCTGTGCACCGGCAGCCAGCTCACGTCGCTGCTGCTGTGTGCGCCCCACACCTCATAGGGCCTAAGGGTCCTCAAAGACCTGCTGGTAGCAAGCAACAGGCAGCTCACACCACTGCTGCTGTAAGAGCAACATGCGGGGTGCTGCTGTGCACCGGCAGCCAGCTCACGTCGCTGCTGCTGTGTGCGCCCCACACCTCATAGGGCCTAAGGGTCCTCAAAGACCTGCTGGTAGCAAGCAACAGGCAGCTCACACCACTGCTGCTGTAAGAGCAACATGCCGTCAGTTGGCCAGGTGCTGCACACCCCAAATAGGGTCTAAGGGTGCTCAAACACCTGCTGGTAGCTGCCCCCATCTTCCTGCGCACACCCCCATCAGCTCATCATCACCGCTGCGCTGTACCGCACACAGCTGTGATGTTAGCTGCCGTGCAGAAGCACTGGTAGCCAGCTCACATCGCTGCTGCTGCTTGCCGCACCCCACACCTAATAGGGCCTACGGCTAAGGGTGCTCGAAGACCTGCTGGTAGCTGCCGCGCTCCCGTCCAAAGTCTTCTGCCTCAGGGTTGTAGCTGTTGCGGGGGCTGCGCATGCCCAGGGCCTGTGGGCCGCTGCCATACTTGCTAGCACCGTAGTACAGCAGCACATCCTGCAGCCGCAAACAACAGCCGCTTGACGCATGCACATTGAAGTAGAGGTGGTGGGATAACAGAGCTCAGAGTGGCAGCGCAATGGTGATCAACATACTTGCTGGCTCCGTTGTACAGCAGCACATCCTGCAGCAGCAAACAACAGCCGCTTGACGCATGCACACTAGCACTGCTGGGATTATATCTGATATACAGTGCTCAAAGTCAAAGCACAATGGTGATAGACTTGCTGGCGCCGTAGTACAGCAGCACATCCTGCGACCACATTGTACAGCAAGTATATCACCAGGTATATAACCAAATCAAGTCGTCACGCAGTGAATCGTCACGCTGGAGTGCTGCTGCTGTTACAGCTTCCGCGCACCTCTGGGTAGATGCCTGCCTCCTCTGTCGGGCCGTATTTGCCGTGAGCTTTGGCGTAGCTCAGCGGGGTCCAGCCCTTGGGGGACACCGCGTCCAGCTCAGCGCCGTACCTGCACAGCAACACAGCATGACACAGCACAAGCAGAGTTGATATACTTCTGGGGCTTTTTAAGAAGAAGCAGTTGATCAGTGTTGTAACCTTGGGGGACACCGCGTCCAGCTCAGCGCCGTACCTGCATGACAGCACACAGCACAGTGAGTACGCACTCTTAGGCCCTTTCCGAAAGGCATGGCATGAAGCAGTTGACTAGTTGTAGTGTTGTTGTTGCTTTGGGGGACACCGCGTCCAGCTCAGCGCTATACCTGCACAGTTGAAACAGCACAGTCAGTATACTTCTAGGGCATTTCAAGCGGGTTAAAGTGCACTTGACGTATGATTTATATCAGAGACCCGGCGTCCAGCTCAACGCTGTACCTGCATGATAAAAAGCAATTCCCTGCTTGCATACTAGCTGGCAACAGACATGGAGCACACATGCATATGTGGCCAGCATACAGAAGGCCTCACAACACCACCCTTGCTTCTAGTTTGCAACACTAAGACACCAATCTTTAAGCAGCAGCATGAGAGACAGATGTGTCGACCAGCACCGTGCAGCCTGGAACTGCCGTGACGGAGACCTATGGATCAGACTGCAGCGAATGCTACTGTCAGATATTGACTTGAGCCCGCTATGCTTGCTGCGCATCTGCATCGCTCACTGCAGGTTGCTATGTTTCTGCGGGTCAAAATCCAATCACATATATGCCACTTGCCCACCTGATGAGCAGCTTGATCGTTGCAGCGCCGCCGTCAATGGCCCAGAACAGCGTCAGGTCGCCAGCTCCATTGACGTAGTTGGGATCAGCACCTGGGATCAGCAGCAGCAGCAACAATGACAAAGATGCTGCAGCAGGCAGCATGATGATGGCCGTATTCATGTACACGTGACATACTCAAGCACAGCAAGTAGCAGCCAACAGTGGCAATTTCATGCCTTCTGTTTCCACTCCAAACCATCTGGCAAACAGAATGCACCACAGACACCTGTTGGCCAGCCCCCTTGTGACGGATCTGACCAGCCAGACAAGTCCACTTGTCTGATGACCTGCGCAACTCCTGACCTGCATGCAGCGTTGCATTTGCACAACTGCTAGTGATCAACTTGTCTGATGGACTGCACAACGCCTCACCTGCGCGCAGCAGTGCCTTTGCACACTCCACCCTGCCCCTGTGGCACGCCACCATCAGTGGGGTGTAGCCCTCAGGGGAGTTGTAGGCTGCTCCAAACACAAAGTTGACGTCAGCGCCGTCCTCGATCTTCTCGTACACTGCGGATAGATCGTTCTTGACAATGGCGTTGTAGAGCTCCTCGGTGGGGCGGCTGGCCTGCAGGAAATAACATATACAACAAGCAGGAAATAACAAATACATGCTGTTAGTTATGGCGAGTGTTCCGTGGAACGGTTGATCTGCAGGGCTTATAGGCATGCTGGAAAGTTGACCGCTACAGTATCATCTACCATGCTTGTGACATGATATGCTGCCAGTGGGCACTTGAACTCTGTGCAAAGCGTTGCAAAACCCGTAAAGCTGAGGTCACATCTTTGCACGCATCATGCGTATGCCCACCTTGACAACTTCTGGTCCAACTGCTGCGGGGTCATAGTCAGGATGGTGTGAGCCTAGGCCGTTGTTCCACTGCGCGTCATAGGCGTCCTGCTTCTCCTTCAACCTCCTACGCATCTGCAGAGCAGCAGGAGCAGTGACGACAGCGGCAGCAGCAGCAGTAGCAAATGCTGAGCAGGTTGTTTAGGTCAGTGTCAGGCAGGTCGTAGCCTGCCAGTATAGTATCTAAACGAGAAATGTCGTCAGCTGCAGGAGAGATGTCTTACCAAGTCCTCCATGGTCGAGCCCATGGTTGCTGCTTTTGCACTGCTGCTGCGCTGTTGATTGCTGTGCCTGCTCGGCTATTTGCTACACGACGTCTGAATGAGCACAATCAAAAACATAATTTAGAAGACTTCAGCAATATCGCTCTGCGCAGAGGTCGACACGATGGCAGTGCTTTCTTTGTTTCGGCCGTTCGACCGCCCGATGTCAAGGCAGCACAGGTGCAAGACGCCTCGGCCACCAACTATGGACGCAGATTTGTCAATAATTCAGATTAGACAAAGAAGGGAGTCACGCTGACAGCTTTACCGTGAAGCATGTGCGGCACAACGCTAACATTGGAACTCCCAACAGCAACATATGTGCATGCATCTCTGCAGGGACGACACACCGCCTAAGTACACGACACCACTGCCATGCAGAACTGAGCAATACGATGTGCCACACGACATGAACCCAGACTGTCACACTCTCTCCCACTTGCCTGCTTCTGCAGCAGCAGCTGCTGCTGTGCTGCCTCCGCCAGCTGTTGAACTTGCTAGCGCTCCTCCGCCTCCTCTGCCATACACAGCTCCAGGAATGAAGTTGCTCTGCTTCAGTGCCTGCACATCGGCCTCTGGCAGGCCTGTGCCTGTCACTTCGTTGCCAATGGACACCCAGAAGTTGCGCAGGTTGTTCTTGCGTGCAAAGATCTCCAGATAACGACCTGTGAGAACGGCAACAGCAGCGGCAGCAGCATTTGCAGCGGCAGGAGCAGAGCATGCAGGTGGTTCTTTGCAGTTTGTTCGCCACAGAGCAGCAACAGGTCTGACAGACAAGAGGAAACCAGTGCGCACAACAGTTAAATGCACAGTACAATCCCTCGCCCGCCATCTGCACGCAGGTGGCTCTCTGCCAGTCTCTTTGTGAGAGAGCAGCATGTCTGACATACAAGAGCAGAGCAGTGTGCACAGCAGATGAATGCACAGTACACGGAGTGTTGATGCTCCTAGCCTGCCTGCTGCTCCCTAGCAAGAGCGTAGAAACTTGTAACTTGTCACGATGCACAGTACAGCCCCTCGCCCACCATCTGCACCCACCCAAGAGTCCTCTGCACAACTTCACCCCCCCCTCACACACTCTTCGCTTGCTACACGCACAGCCTGCCAATGTCTGGTGCCTCCCTCGAATCCCAACCCTTCAAGCTCAACCTTCAAACCCCATATCAACAAGGTGCACAGCAGGGCAGCAAAGCACAGCAAGACTGCGTGGCATGCCAGCGTTGCATGCATGAGCAGCCTTACATGCAGGGGTAGCGGATATCTGCATGCTTCTCTGCTTGGGTGCTGATTCTATTCTTACAGAAAGCACGCACCTCCCGGCACCAGGGCCTCAATGAGCTCATATATCTCCTCAGGTTTCTGGCTCTGGCCTCGTCGCTCGCTGAAAATGACGTCACTGCCAACGCCCCTGCCAGCCAATGCAGCGAGGCCACCGCCACCCTGCTGCCTTCGCAGAGCTGCCACTGCCGCTGCTGATGCTGCAAATGCACTGCTGCTGCCCTCAACGGCTGCTGCTGCGGTTGCTCCAGGTTTTGGTGTTGTGTTGCTGCTGCTGGGGTTTTTCACTGCCACCATGCAGACCTCTTTTGCGTGCTGCAGGTAGTAGCCGTGACTCTTGGCAAGGCGCCTGTTGACTGTCATCTTGACCCACACGATCTCGTCAACCAACCTGCGGTGGCAGCAGCAGCAGCAGCAGTAACCGCCGTCGTCAGTCTTCACCAACAGCAGCATTTCATGCTAGCTGGCATCTTGACCTGCACGATCTTGTCACCCAACCTGCAGTGGCAGCAGCAGCATTGGCCATCTCGCCAGTTAGCATCTGCACACTGAATGGCAGCAACGGCAAAGACGGCCAGTGATTGTGACGCTCTTGATGCCAGCCCCCTTCAAGGGGCCCTATAATATGTTGCTCGATTGGCATTAATGTTGCTAAACATAGAGCGGCGCACAAAATCATAGAAGCCAATGCACATGCAGATACGAATGTGGCTGCATTGCAATGCATCCGTGCTTCACGCACACTCATGTAAACGCATCCAACCTCCCATATCTTCTCCTGCACTCACGTGTAGCCCCACTTCTCAAAGAACTGCAGCGTGAAGGCATACTTGGGAGTTGATCACCCACACAAACAGAAAGCCACCCTCCTCATGCACTCACGTGTAGCCCCACTTTTCAAATAACTGCAGCGTGAAGGCATACTTGGAGTTGATAACCCACACAAACAGGAAGCCACCCTCCTCTTGCAGCTGCGGCACTGGCAGCTGACAAATATCTTGATCGCCGAGCTGACTGTAGCCCAACGCTACACCCCTAGTCGGGTTGGCTGTAGCAAGCTGCCAGGGGGGGTCCATCATGATGACGTCAAAGGTTGTTACGTTATATAATGAGGGCCAGTCAAAGGTTGTTACGTTGGCATGGATTGGGATGCAGTGTGGGGGGACTTGCCACTCAGAAGGATCCAGCTCTTCCGCTGTGCCTACCTGCGACCATGATGGAAAAAAGCGAGGAAGTGAGTTGCAGGCGATGTGTGACATCTACTTCCACCTCTGAAGGAGAAGAAGAGCTCTAAGCTGGAGAAGGTGTAGTATAGGATGTGCTATGCAGTTTGTGGTTTGCAGTGTGTGCGCAACATGTGTGCGGTGTTGGTAGGTTGCAGCAGGTATGTGGCACTCAGATGCATCCAGTTGCTCTGCAGTGCCTGCCTGTTTGCAAGGGCGACAGAGATAGAAGTGGTGTGAGTTGCACCACTGCTAAAACCCAGAGGGAGCATGTAGCAGAGCGTGGAAGCATGTTCCTTGTGAGAGGGCATGTGTATGGTGATGTGGATGGGATTCGCAACGCATGCAGAATCGTATCACCGTGTACAACCGTCTGTGGTCGGCGACTCTCTTGCTGTGATGCTGCTGCAAGATGCACATAGGATGCGCTGCTGCTGCTGTCATGAGAGACAGCAGCCAGTAAGCACGCTGTGATCTTGCAATTGCATTGACAGCTGATCAGGGGTGCCTGCGGTGTGGCACCTCAGCGCTGCTGTAATAGAAAAACCAGTCCAGCAAGCAAGGACGCAACTGAGCAATCTAGTCATCTAGCCGCCAGTAGGCGTGATGTGATCTTGCAATTGCATTGACAGCGCATCAGCTGTGTGAGCAGAGCCTCACCCTGTGTTCATCATCAAGACCTCATGGTTTGCTTTTGCAGTGCAGTATTGTACAGGGTTCGAGCCACTGGCAACATGGCCAGTGACCTCACCCCAAAACCTGCACCCTGTTGTTGTGTGCTTCTGATGGCGAGTACTTGTTGATTCTGTCCGTGTTCATAGGATTGAAGCCTGATGAAGGGTGAAGAGCCCGAAACGCGTCGCTTTCCATGTAATACGACAAAACAGAGTCAACAATAGTCTGAACTTGTCTCAACAGTAGCTGTAGCCAGTCGCATTACGCTATTGC
The DNA here is from genome assembly GCA_902809745.2 of Tetradesmus lagerheimii. NCBI lineage: Eukaryota > Viridiplantae > Chlorophyta > Chlorophyceae > Sphaeropleales > Scenedesmaceae > Tetradesmus > Tetradesmus lagerheimii. The sequence goes on along the minus strand of CADDIJ020001973.1, from coordinate 9,416 downwards.
TTTTCAAATTGCATTGACAGCTGATCAGCTGTGTGAGCAGAGCCTCACCGTGTAGTCCACCCCCTCCTCTCCTAGCCCTGCAAGGGTTGCCGCTGCTTCATCTGCGCCTGGCTCTGCTGCTGCTGCTGCTGCTGGTTGTACATCACTATGAGGCTGCTGCTGCTGCTGCTGATCCTGCTGGCAGTCTGCGCTGCTGCTTGGTGCACTGCCTGCTCCTGCTGCTGCCGCTGCTGGGTCTATGTCAAGGTACCTGCTGATACCTTCAATGCTGGCTCTGTAAGCAGCTATCTGCTGGAGCAGCTGATCGTCATTTGAAGAGGGCACATGTCCTGCAGATAAGCTTGTGAGCAGCAGCGCATTCGCTGCTGCTAGTGCTTCTGACAGTGCAGCGGGCGGCTGCAGCTCTAGCTGTTGCTTCCTGCATGTCGCTGCTGCTGTAGTTGACTCGGGTCCGTGCACGGATGATCCTCCATGAGACAGTCTCGAGCTGTTTTCCTCCGTGCTGTCTGCTAGTTCATTCAGCAGCAAAAGTTGGTCTGCAGCAGCAGTTGGGAGTTGGCGGGCTGATTTCTTGAACACGTTTCGACTTAGCAGAGGATCGGAGGTTCTTGGGTGCTGGGAATGCGATCAAAATCGACACAAACCTGCTCGGCCAGGTGAGCTCCACGTTCGTGCCTTGAAACGCGCTGCAAGGAAACATGTGACAAAATTGCGTAAGGCTGGTGGCAGCGAGGCACGGTAGCTCGTCAACACTGATTGGTTACGCTTATCAGCAACATTTCAGCTTGACCGAGCCGTTCTGCCGTGTTCATGAGTCACCCTAGCACTGCGTTGCGTTTTGCTCCGTGATGTGGTTGGGGCTGAGCTAAGCAAGTGATTAGAGGCTGAAAATATGACTCAACTGCCTTTGTCTATACAGCAAGGGCCTCGTGGCAGGCAGTCTGAGACGAAACACACAAAGCTGAGCTCACATCATGTGCACAGCAGTCACCATTTGGACGACATAGAAGAACCAGATTACTCGTGAGTTGCCTGGATGTCCTCTGCTGTCCTAGTATGGAAGTGCTGCGGCAGCAGGTGGCAAGCAGGTGTTCCAGCTGCATGTTGCACAGCAGCACAGCAACTGAAACAGGCAACCCCTGTGTGCTTGGCCTGCATGCACTGCTGCCCGTCCTGCAGGCGTGAGGGCATCTTCGATATAGCACGTGGACGTACAGGTTGGCTCGTGATCTTCTGTATAGGCTTGCTGCTGGCAGCTGTTGTGGTTGAGCAGTTTGAAGATGTGCTGGAGCATCATGTGGAGCTTAGCTTCTTTGTACCGCTTATCATGGGGCATGGAGGCAACACTGGCTCGCAATCAGTCACAACAGTCATCAGGTGCGGCCAGCACATGCGCACGCGCTGCTAGCATGAGCTGCATCTCTTGTCAGCTAGGCATGAATGGAGCGGCAGCAGTGGGCATGTGTGTTCTTTGTGGCGCTCACAATCAGCAGCAGCAGCAGTTGCAGCAGCAGGAGGTCACAATACTCAAACTGTCTTTTCAGACGGCCAAGAGCTTGACACCTGAAGCAGTGGCATGCAGCCACATGTTATCATTGTTTTGGTGGTTGCACCAGTGCAATTGCAACTGTGCGCCGACAGCTGCGCCAGCAACAGCATGCTGGCAGTCATGCAAGGATCAGCAACAGGAAAATTTTATTGCTGCTGCCGCCGCTCATTCTGCTGCTGCAGGGCGCTTGCGCTGAAGCAGGTCAGCAATCGGGACGTGCTCAGGGTGTGCTTGAAGGAGGCAGGCGCTGGATGCATGATGGGTGGGCAGCAGGGATCATACTGTATGCTTCAGCAACATCAGCAGTAGCAGGGATCATTTTACATGCTTCAGCAGCAGCAGGGATTATAGCACATGCCTCAGCACCAGCAGCAGGGACCATTGCCTCAGCACCAGCACCAGCAGCAGCAGCAGCAATCGTATGCTGCAGTAGCAGAGTGCGACTACGCAATGCACCACGGCTCAGCAGCACTGAAGTGTTTGATGTGGAGTGGTTTGGGCGGGTCAGTTACGCGGCCGCGCATTCGCAGCTGGGTTAGCATCAGTAGCTTACATCAGCAACAGCGGGACATGACCTTGGCAGCATGTTGGACCGGCGGTTGGCACCTGTTGGCAGCTGATGTGCGTAGCTTTGGCGCAGCAGCAGGACGAGCTCCTGTGCTCACCACACAGTTGTGGGCCCCAGCAGACGTGCATGCTGCATAACCAACAAGCAGCAGGCGATCATGTGTCTGCAGCAGCAGCAGCAGCAGCAGTTGACAATCAGCAGCGCCACCAATAGAGTGCCCGCAGGGCAGTGCTGGGCCGAGCACTGCAAGCAGCAGCAGCAGCCGCACGAAGGATGCCACATGCTACACTTTGCGTGTCTGCTGTAGCAGCAAGCATTCCTGGCTTGGTTCCAGATGTCACCTCAACGGAACTGCTGACATGTGCTGCCCTCCTTGCTGCGTTTGGCGTGGTGCTTGCAGGGTCGATACTTGGGCTGTGCATTCTGGCGTTCTCTTGGGCATGGTCGGGCATCTCGTTACAAGTGGGCGCAGCTGTCGCCATAGCGCTGCCGGTGAGAGCAAAAATACCAGCAGTGCTGGGTGCTTGCTGGGCAGCAAGGCCAGTGCTGGCAGCAGCAGCAGCAGCAGCTGCAATAGCGCCGTAGTGCTGCCGGTGAGAGTGGGAGGAAATGCATTCCGGTGTGGTGGCTCAGCAGCAAGGCCAGTACCAGCAGCAGCAGCAGCAGCAGTGGCAGTTGTGCTAGCACAGAGCAGGACCAACAGCAGCAGCGCATTAGCAATGCAGTCAGGAGAGGTGCAGCACATGTGTGCAGCACAGCAGCTGGAGTACATGGAGTGTGACTGTCTGCATGCTGTGTGCATGGGCGTGTCAATGTCAGCACTGACGGCTCAAATGATGGCGGGCTATGCCGGCAGCAGGGAACAGCACTTACGTCAGCCTGCCTGTCACTATGCACTGAGCACTTGCATACCACATGTTGTGCGTTTACCTGCAATCAATAGTTATTAGTGACCTATGCTGCTGCTGCTGCCCCCACATCCCTGTGTTGTCACCAAACCGCCTCATCACCGCAGCTGGTGTTGCTGTGGGCGAACAAGCTGGGTGCGCTGCTGACGCTGCTGGCTGATTATTAGCGGATATTGTACCTATGCTGCTGCTGCTGCTGCTGTTGCTGCTGCTGCTGCTGCTGCTGCTGCTGCTGCTGCTGCTTGCAATGGACACACTGCGTGCCGCAGCTGGTGTCTCTGTGGGCGAACGGGCTGGGTGCGCTGCTGACGCTGCTGGCTGACCGGCTCAAGTTTGACCCTGCTGTGACGAGTGTGCCCTTCATGACCACCATCGTGGACAGCACGGGTCTGGTCATCTACTTCTACATCGCAAAGTGGTGAGCTCTTTGTGAATTAGCTCCATTTGAATATGTGATTTCAGATGACATAATCTGCGTATGTTGCTTATCACGGGCCTGGTCATATACTTCCACATTGCAAAGTGGTGAGCTCCTTGTGATTGAGCTTTATGTGGTTAATGTCAATGATGATGCCTATCTGCAGCACGGGCCTGGTCATTCACTTCTACACCGCAGTGGTGAGGCAGCTGATCATGTTTTGTGTCGCGTGTGATAGTTGTGGCGCGATGGCGGCCACCTGCAGCAGTGCGAGTTGCAGCAAGCAGCACAGAACGCTGGAAACTTGATGGATGGCGAACCACCTGCTGTAGTGTTGCTGTAGTTTAGGGATGTCAGGAGGCTGCAGAGCTGTGGATGAACCCTTTGCGTAGCCTACATAGCATCCGCGCAGACCCTTAGGTGCAGCTGTTGCCTCCATAGAGGTTGGAGAGCTATTGCATGTGTGCATTGTCAGCTGCTTGTCCAGTTCTTGCCTGCGCACCGTCCGGCATTCAGCCAGGAGAGGGCTGACATGCATTTCCGCATCAGCGCTACTGTGCAGAACGTTACTTTGGTTCGCCAAACTTGACGTCACGCCACGGTCACGCGACCATAGTTGCCTTACTGAGCTGCTGGGTTGTTGTGTTGCCTGTTGCTGTTTGCTTGCAGGATGCTGGGGATCCACTCAGGCGAGCCAGTGCACTAACAGCAGCTCAGCTGCTGCAGCAGCGGCAGCATCATGCCTAGCCGTTCCGCAGGTTGAGGACAGGAAGTGGCAGCTGATGCAGCAGCAGGCACACTGTACAGCAGCGTAAGCATCGCATGTATGCGCCAGCAGCGGCTTGGGGAGTGTGGTGGGGTTCGGCATTGCACTGCAGGTAGCGTGTAGCAGTTGACCGGGTCGAGGGTTTAGGGTTGGTGTCTGACGCAAACTTGGCTGGTGTTGCGACTCTGTTCAGTTAATGATGTTTTCCATGATGTTGTTACAGTTTGTACATCACAGTACAGCGCTCGATATAGCGGTACTGATGCTCACTGGTGCATGTTGCTGGCAGGGCAAACAGCAATCACAGTGCATGTTGATCCACAGCAGCGTAGCACAGTCGCATGGTGTTGACTTGACTTCGTTGCTGCATAAAGGCTCCTGGAACACGGGGCTGAGGTGGCTCTGAGGACTGTTTTGATGGGAAGCAGCACCAGATGTCCGGGAAATCACACATGTGTTACAGCCAGAGGCACATGACTCAGGGTAACACTCGTTCGTTCGCAGCCCCAGGAACAAGGCGCATGCCAGATGGTATTATTATTACTTTATTGGCCCGCCTGACAGGGCGAGGCGCGGCAATTGCACACTTGGGAGCGCTTCAGTAACTAGTTTTCCTCGCGGCCAGCCCGATGAATTGAGGCTGCAATAAAGCCAAAACATGGCTCTTGTTTCTGGGATCGGCACTATGAATGCAGCTAGCAGTCAAAGGCATGGGGTAGCAGCGGGCAGGCCTGCTCAGCCAAGTTTGCGCCCAGGCAACCTAGCAGGCAGCAGTAGACGATGCTTAAAGGTAGCAGCAACAGACACGCTTATAAAAAAGCCCAAGTTGTCGTACGTGGGACTGCCGCTGGCCACAAGTAAGCCTCGAACGATGTGTGAATGCAGCACCTGAGCCACAACATGCGACCAGACAAAGCCTCAACTCTGCTCGTTACACTGCGCTGGCACTGCACAAAATGCCCAATCATGATCCATTGAACACGTCTAGACTGCTTAGCAGGCCAGTGTACGTGCTTGCTGTGCTGCTGCATGCCTTGTGCCAAGGAACACAGGCCAGCACTGCCACCCATTGGCACTACCTCGTTGTGGCTCCTGCACAAACTTCACCCTCCCAGAGCTCACTGCCGAGACACATTAATATCTGCACACGTCATCTTGCAAGCATCGTAAGCACCAATGCATCTACTAAGACTAATCTTCTGCCAATTCTGATGTTGCCTGCCTGCAGAGCTGCACACTGGCGATGGCGTGTGTACAGACAAAGCGCTGTTGAACGACCGCCTCATAGGCAGCAGCACACTAACAGTACCGCCACCTCCCATCATCTCAAAGCCAGATGCAGAGTTTCTGTCGCTGGGTTTAGAGTTTGTAGAGACGCGGGAGGGCATCAAAATCACAGAGCTTAACGAGCTCTTTGAAAAGGTGACATAAGACAATGCGCAGTTGTGGTGCAGCAGGGTTTCCTTGCTCTACTGAATAGCAGCAGTACCTGTCGTGGCAGCACAGAAGCAGAAACACTGCCGTTTCAGGAGGTACTGTTGCCAGCTGTCCTGCAAGCAATGGGGCGGTTGGTGTTGGCACAGATCACATGGGACCGCTGATCAGGCTTGTCAGCTGGCAGTTGCAGCAGCAGCAGCAGCAGCATGCGAGGCTCCTGCAACCCCCCAAACAGCACCTTGGGTATCAAAACATCAGGCTGCCGACAAAATCAGTTCATCACCAAGCAAGCATATGCGCAACTGACGTGCTGGCAACTTATCATCACCTGCAACAGCGCCTCACCCTGCTGCTGCTGCTGCTGCAGGTTGGCTTCCCTAGGCGAGACCCTGATCGGTTACGCGTCGCGCTTGACAACACGCATCGCCTGATCTGGATCCGCAGCCTGAAGCAGTCGCGGGTTGCGCGCCTGGGCCAGTTGCTGGGCTTTGCACGCGCAACAAGCGACGGCGTGTTCAGCGCAACCATTTGGTAGGTTGATAACGTGATAGCAGCTGTGAATGCTGGGTGCTGTATCAGTTATGGGCCAGCTGTTGATGCTTTGCACCTGATGGCGTGTGCAGCGCAACCATCTGGTAAGCGACAAGCTGGCAGCAGTTGGCAATGCTGGGTGGTGTGTTTGTTGCTTGGGCCAGCTGCTGATGCTTTGCATGAATCACAAGCTGGTAGGAGTTGGCTATGCTGCGTGGGTTTTTGTTGCTTTGGGTCAGCTGCTGGGCTTTGCACGCGCAACAAGCGACGGCGTGTTCAGCGCAACAATCTGGTAGGTCACAAGCTGGCAGTGGACCGTCCAGAGGTGACCTCGCTGCGACTGGTCGTCTCTGCTGAGTGTTGTTCTTGGTCTAGTAATAGTCCGCTGCAGGGTTGTGTGCTGTTGTGTGCATGTGCAATGCAGCAAGCGCCCAGGCAGCAGCGGTGGAGCTGAGGTCGGCGTTGTGCACACACACAACAGGTGCATAGTCTTGAAGACGCATGGCGCAGCATGCATGCCTGCCTCCCAGCTGTGTATCGTAATGCTGTGGGTGACACCCTGTCTGAACATCGGCACTGCTGCTGCTGCTGCCGCAGGGATGTTGCTGTGTCGCCTGCGTGGCAGCGAAGTGGGCTGGGCCGCGCCATGATTGAGCGGCTGACACACCAGCTGGTGCAGGACGGCATCAGCACCATCACGCTCTACGCAGAGCCACAGGTGATTGATGATTGAGCTATATGCTGGCACAGTGATGCTGCTGATGATGCAATGTGGACGAAGTCACATTGCTACGTGGTGCAACAACTGTGGTGTGCTGCATCAGCGATTGACACATCAGTGGGCTGTGATTGTAGCGGTGACAATGCACACCAGCTGCATGCAAGGCATGAGTGTTTGCCAGCAGTTGCCTGCATTAGCAGTTTCTTGCACAATGCAGGTGTTCTGTGCTCTTAAAACGCGCAAATGCATGGGTGTCGTATCATGGCATCTGTGCAGGTTGGGCTGTTGGGCTGTACACGAAGCTGGGCTTTGGGGATGACCCTGAGGGCAATGATTATCTATTGCGCAGCTTAGTGACTGCAGATTGTCTGACCGTGTACTGCTCACTTTTGATAGATAGATAGATAGAGGGGTTACACGGTAACCCCTGCTCACTTTTGCAGGTTGTTGGGCTGTACAAGAAGATGGGCTTTGTGGGTGGCCCTGAGGGCATATGACGTGCTGCTGTCGTCTCTTGTTTACACTTGGTTCCGACTGCAGGTTGTCTGATCATGTGTTGCCTCACTTTTTTGCAGGTTATTGGCCTGTACAAGAAGCTGAGCGTTGTGCTGATTGAGGATGCATCTTAGCAGGGACCTGGCTGCCATGCCTTTCGAATAATAATGTGCTGCTTCACTTTTGCAGGTCGTGGGGCTGTGCAAGAAGCTGGGCTTTGTGGAAGACCCTGAGGGAAGTGATGCGCTCTTTTGTGCATGCTACTGACTGCTAAAGACTACAGGTGCTTCAACCGTGCCTCGAGTTTGACCGTGTTTGGTTATTTGTTGCCTCACTTTCGCAGGTCGGTTGGGCTGTACAAGAAGCTGGGCTTTTTGGGTGACCCCGGCGGCATCCGCGGCATGGAAATGATGCACTCTGTTGTCTCTTGATTATTGGTTGCAGGTTGTTTGATCATGTAATGCTTGCCTGACGCATGTACTGCTGGGCTGCTGCAGGTTGTTGGGCTGTACAAGAAGCTGGGCTTTGTTGATGCATGTTACTGACTGCTGGTTGTTTGATCGCTTGCTGCCTCACTGCTGCAGGTTGTTGGGCTGTACAAGAAGTTGGGCTTTGTGGACGACCCTGAGGGCATCCGCGGCATGGCCTTCCAGCGCAAGCGCAAGGACAAAAAGGGCATGGGGCTCTTCTGACAGCACAGCAGCAGCAGCAGCAAGCAAGCAGCAAGTTGGCGAGGGCGGAAGCAGCAGCAGCCACATTGGAGCGGGGAAGCAGCAGAACGTTGTGGCGCTGTCACGGCAGCAGCAGGCGGTACATTGAGGCCGTAGCGCCGGTCGCAGCGTCTGGCTTGCCACACCTGTGGAGGCCCAACTGTCGTGTTGCACCAGGCATGGCCTTCCAGCGCAAGCGCAAGGACAAGAAGGGCATGGGGTTCTTCTGAGAGCACAGCAGTAGCAGCAGCAGCAGCAGCAAGCAGCCATTGCTGAGGCGGCAGCAGCAGTACGAGCGCGGGCGGGTGCATCAGCAAGCAGCAGCGGCAGCAGCAGAAGCACTTGCGGCAGCGGCGGCGACGGCGGCAGCGGGGCCGCAACTCTGGGTCCTGGCGTCAGCTGCTGCCCCAGCGGCGGCCGCAAAAGCGGCAAAGCTGGGCCCTAGCGGTGGCCGCAGCTGCTGGCTTGCCAAATCTTTGGGTGGCGGCCTGCCCTTGCGCCAGGCAAGATGCAACTGCACTGTTGCGGCAGTCGCACCTACCGCGTTCGCTGGGCAACTTGCAGACGGTTATGGTGGGGCAGCCCCTGCGTGGCTACAGCTGCGTTGCTGCAAGCATTGTCTAGCAGCTGTTGACTGGATGCTTGGGTGAGGGGCAGTGTTGTACGGGTAGAAAGATATTCATCGGCATGGCTTGCAGCACAGTGCTGTGTGTATGTAGAGTTAATTTGTGTTGTGTGGCTGGAAGTTGAGAGTTGGTCTAGCAGACACGTATGCATGTGTGGTTTATGTCTGGGCAAGTGTTCAGCAGCTGAGCAGCAGGGCGCGGGCAGGGTGAGCAACTGTTGAGCAGCATGCTTTCATCTGTGTTGTACATTGTTGTTGCGTTTTCTGTCGCTGTGCAGGCAGGCAGCAGCCTGCTTGCAGCTATTCCTGTGCACCTGGCGCAACATGCAATGCAGCAGAGTCAACATGCAACACAGCTCCCAGCAACACAGTAGCTGTGCGGTGAGGAGTGCGTGTGTGGTGATGTTGCTGTTTTCAATCACGAGTTGTACAAGCATGTGCTTAATCGTTGCTTGTCATATAGCTGCCTGCCTGCAGAATGCACATGTTGGGTCTGGGCGGTGCCATAGCGCCAGTTGACTGCTTAGGGTGCTGCACATGTGTACATGTCATCATCATCATGTTACCCATTAAGCCATAGCATCAACACCATCGGCCCCGCGCCCCTCAGGAGCGGAAGAAAGAGGGAGCACTGCTCCATTGTGTTTGCAATTATTACGCACATCCCAAGCTTGGACAAGATACTCAG
>CADDIJ020001972.1:0-46498 GCA_902809745.2 Tetradesmus lagerheimii | reverse complement strand
GACGTGTTGCTGACGTGTGACAACAGGAGCGTGACATCCACAGGCGCAGTTTTTGCAGTTTTTTCGACAAAGATTTGTTTTAGAGGGGGAGGACAGGGGGTTTTATCGCAGCAGGTGCTCTCGCGAAAAAGTCCTTGCCCGCCAGGGCCAATCGACTGGCCCCAGGCCCCCTCAAACGACATTTGGGTGCTTGTTGCCCTTATTCGACCCCTCCCTGGCCAGCTGTGCCCTCCTTTCGCAGCATCCCTCACACGTCTCACACTTGTTGACATCCCCAGGAAGCCTCTGATGGGGTCGACGCTTGCCGAGACGATAGATTATGCGATGAGCATCGTTTTAGGTCAATGTCCATTAAGGGTCAACTCGCGCCGTTTGCGAGAAAAAGCCATTCGAAGGGTCTCCCGCAGCCCGTGCTCCCGGCAGGGGCCACCATCCGGGCGAGCGCCCCTGAACGAACGATGCCCCTAATTTAGCTGCTCCCGATGAAGGCGCGCTGGCGGCCCGCCGGCGCGAGCCGCGCCCGTTTTTCCCCGAAAACCGCCCCGCCCCTAGCGTGACACCCGTGGCATGATGCCACGGCCATGCACACATGTGAGCAAGCTTTTTGATGCTCTCGATCGTTTGTATGTTGTTGGGCGCTCTGTTCCTGGCGTAAGGCTCTCTGATCAGCTGTGGGGGCGGCTGGAAGCTGTCCTGGATGCTGCAGCCTTTGCCATGATAGCAGCATAAGCTGCCACAATGGGGTGCAGCAGCCATGCCCTTGTTTTCCTGTGGCCACAGTTTTGCATGGCAGTGGCTGCACTGCAGCGCCCGGGGCCCCAGATTATGCCTGGGGAAGTGAGGGCCCTCCACAACTGGATGCAGAGCTGCTTTGCCACCTGCTGGTGGGTGTGCAGGAGGTAGTGGAGCTGGCGCGTGCTGTTGAGTCTGCTGCTGCTGCTGCTGCTGCTGCGCAGCCTCCTGCTGCTGAGCAACGCGCGCTGACCTGCGGGGTCCCTGCTGGTGCTGCTGCTGCGGGGCAGGGGGCTGCAGGTGCTGCTCCTGTGCAGACGCGTTTCGTCCATGTTCTTCAGCAACAGGCAGAGGCGATAAGGCCGCTTCTGAGGCTGCTTGTCTCTGCCGGTTTCGATCATATATATATAGCTTATATATATTTCCTTTGCGAGCAGACCCAGCTCTGTTGTCGCACATCTGAAGTGTCTACTGCTGCCCTTGCTCTCACCAGGGCCCTCCGACTGCCCCGAGCCTCGTGTGTTGTTTGCCTTTGATGATGCCGATCATGTTGCTGCTGTTGTTGTGTTCCTGGCGTAAGGTCCATGCCGTGAGCTGCATGCTGCCGACTTGCGAGCAGCGATTGCACTTGGACGTGCTTTTGGAGATGTTGCGGAGCAAACGACGTAACCCTTTGTTCGTGTTGTGGCGATAGCTGCGCACTGGGGCACTCTCACACAACTTGTAACAACCTCACACTTGTGGACATCCACAGGCGCCCTCCGATGGGGCCGACGCTCTCTGAGACGATAGATTGTGCGATGAGCATCGTTCCAGCGGAGCGGACATTACGGGTGAAGTTGCGCCGTTTGCGAGAAAAAGCCATTCGAAGGGTCTCCCGCAGCCTGTTCTCCCTGCAGGGGCCACCATCCGGGCGCGGGCCCCTGAACGAATGATGCCCCTAATTTAGCTGTTTACAATGAAGGCGTGCTGGCGGCCTGCCGGCGCGAGTCGCGCCCGTTTTTCCCCGAAAACAGGACCGGCAAAGTTGTTTCTTATATATGTAGATATAGATATAGATATATATATATCTACTAGCGTGACACCCGTGGCGATGCCACGGCCATGCACACATGTGAGCAAGGTTTTTGATGCTCTCGATCGTTTGTATGTTGTTGGGCGCTTGAGGGCGAACACATATATTGTACCTTGTGTGGATGTTACAGTGCTGCGCATCCCCACTTCAGTGGTTGGGCACAGGCACCACCATACATGCAAACATGTACATGTACATGCTGGTGGGTGTGCAGGAGGTGGTGGAGCTGGCGCGTGCTGTTGAGCCTGCTGTTGAGCCTGCTGCTGCTGCTGCGCAGCCTCCTGCTGCTGTTGAGCAACGCGCGCTGACCTGCGGGGTCCCTGCTGGTGCTGCTGCTGCGGGGCAGGGGGCTGCTGGTGCTGCTGCTGTGCAGCATTGAACCGAGCCTCGTGTGTTGTTTGCCTTTGATGATGCCGAACATGTTGCTGCTGTTGTTGTTTTCCTGGCGTAAGGTCCGTCAGCTGCGGGCAACCCGTGGCGATGCCACAGCCATGCACACATGTGAGCAAGCTCTCGATCGTTTGCATGTTGGGCGCTTGAGGGCGTAAGGTCCATGACATGGTGCACATCAGAGTGGCTTCTTGGCTTCTGAAGTGGCTACTGCTGCCCTTTCTCTCACCAGGGCCCTCCGCCTGCCCCGAGGCCTTCACAGATGATGCCCCTAATTTAGCTGATTATGATAGCGCGCAGCGTCCTCTGCCTATCTTTGACGCTCTCGATCGTTTGCATGTTGTTGGGCGCTTGAGGGCGTAAGGTCCATGACCCCAGCCCTCACCTGCATTGAACCGAGCCTCGTGTGTTGTTTGCCTTTGATGATGCCGATCATGTTGCTGCTGTTGTTGTGTTTCTGGCGTAAGGTCCGTCAGCTGCATGCTGCCGACTTGCGAGCAGCGATTGCACTTGGACGTGCTTTTGGAGATGTTGCGGAGCAAACGATGTAACCCTTTGTTCGTGTTGTGGCGATAGCTGCGCACTGGGGCACTCTCACACAACTTGTAACAACCTCACACTTGTGGACATCCACAGGCGCCCTCTGATGACGTCGACGCTCTCTGAGATGATAGATTGTGCGATGAGCATCGTTTTAGGGGAGTGGAAATTACGGGTGAAGTTGCGCCGTTTGCGAGAAAAAGCCATTCGAAGGGTCTCCCGCAGCCTGTTCTCCCGGCAGGGGCCACCATCCGGGCGCGGGCCCCTGAACGAATGATGCCCCTAATTTAGCTGTTTACAATGAAGGCGTGCTGGCGGCCTGCCGGCGCGAGCCGCGCCCGTTTTTCCCCGAAAACCGGACCGGCAAAGTTGTTTCTTATATATATAGATAGATATAGATAGAAGATAGAAGATAGATAGATTTCGCATCTGCTGGCGCATGCCTGCGGGCTATGAACACTGCTCACCTCAGATGGCAGGGAGTCTGTGCCAGTGTCAGGATCGTGCAAGCCATACCACGATATCATCGATGGTCATGATCACCCTGCTGTTCACTCCCAGTGCCAGCGCCAGTGCACATCTCTTGCTGCTGGTTATGCCCAGCTAGTGCCTGCAGCTCAGACTCGTAATAATGCCTTGCCATCGATTGCAATTCGCACAGCATCGGAGGTGGCCAGCTTGTCTGCTTATGGTGTCATGCCTGTGGTCTGTGGTGTTGCAGCGTGCCTTGAGGCAGGGTGGATAGCACAAGGAGCACTTGCCGCCGCTGCAGCATGCAGATAGACCACCGGTATAGTTTCAAGCAAAGGTGATTGGGTGGGTCTCAGTCGAAAGCGTTGCACGCAGTATGTAATCTTCAAACCGTGCTGCTGCAAACATCCATGAACGTATCACGACGGAACCCACACACACAATGCTTGTTTAGCCACTAAATAATTGATTTGACTGCGCTAAGTGTCTTGTTCAAGCAAATTTCGCAACAGTTTTCAATCATTTTCAAATTGTGTGACAAGAACCCTCGACCGGCTTTCTGAGCTGCTGCACCGGCTGTGTGCTCAGCTAACATTGTTTTGGGCTTTGTGAAATGTTTGCTTTTGCTTGAATACATAGGCATGCCGCAGTTGTTGGACTGACTGTTGCGAGCAGCTGTCAAAGCGTCGCTTTTGTGAGGATTATTTATACAGACGATGAATTCCTCACAACATTCATCGCCTATCTTGTCAGGCCGGGGGCTGCGCGGAAGGATTTGAACAGTGCTCAGATGCAGGCCCCTTCTGCAGCGTTTACCCTGCCGCAGTCGCAGACATGGCTAGAATAGCTTAAACACACTCCAAAAGCAGCATCACATGGAGGCCGAGCAGGAAAATGTCAAGGTGGAGATTCAGCTTGCTGCCAGGGACTCCAACACTCGCAAGCTAGTTAGCCAGATGGGAAAGCGCCACAAATGGGTAGCCACAGACATCAGGTGAGCACTTGGAGATGTGTGAAGTGTCTCGAGCTTGGATCCTGCTTGCACCACCAGCACCAGCACCATACCTTTACAGAGCTTGTGCCCTGCCAGTTCATTGATCACCTGTGTGCCTGCAAATCAAACGAAAGAAGCAGAGCACTGTTGCAGACCACAGGAATGATGGATAGCTGTCAACGGGTACAGGGTTGATCACCAGACCCAGTAATCGCTTTGCGTGCTGTGCACCTTGCAGCACGGGGCGGCAGATGCTGTCAGTGGCAATGATCATCCTGCGCAATCTGGGTGTGGAGTCAAGTTACCAAGTGATCTTGTACCCGGACATCACGGTGCACACACACCTGAAGTTCACCCCAATCAGCTGGGGCCCTACATTTGACCCAACGCTGCCGGTGAGCACTACAGTGAGCGCAGCTGCATGCAGTGTGAGTACCAGCAGGACACAAGGCCCGTGCAGTACCATTCAATGCTCTGCCTGCCGCAGACTTCGGCGCCTGGTCTGCACCTTTTGGTTGTGCCTGTTGCCCTGCATGTCTTGGCTGACGCGCCTGTCAGCGGGTTGCGAATGCACTGCATCCCTGACCGTTGTCTGCCGTTGCTGTGCCTGCAGCTGCGCGACATCCACAAGATCTTCGGCTGCCCCTGCAAGCTGCACTTCCTGTACCACCTCATCGCACCTGAGGTGATGTCGCCGCCAGGCAAGACACCGCCCTGCCTGCAGAACCTGCAGCAGCAGGCCAGCGAGGGCGGCCAGCAGCAGCTCCAGCTGCAGCCCAGGCAGCTCAACTTCTTACAGCCTGTGGGAAACAGCCAGCAGCAGCAGCAGCGGGGTGTGCAGCAGCAAGTGCAGCAGGTGCTGAAGGACCCTGAAGCACTGCAGCCGGTGCCCTTGCCGCAGCAGCAGCCTTCAGGCATGTCCGACAGGCATGGCCAAGCAGCAGCATGGTCCGCTTCTGGCTGGCAGACACAGCAGCAGCAGCAGCAGCAGCTTCACCTGCCGACATCAGCCGGGGCCATGTGGCAGCAGCAGATACAGCATCAACAGGATGCTCATGCCTGGCATCAATTGCAAGCAGCAGCAGCAGCAGCAGCAGCAGCAGCAGGTGCAAGGCTTGCAACTGCAGCAGCTTCAAGACAGCCAGCAGCAGGCCCCACAGCCGCAGCAGCAGCAACCGAAGCAGTCGCAACAACCTTTGCACCAGCAGCAGCAGCAGCACCTGCAGCAACCACAGGCGCCTCTCAGGCAGCTGCAGGACAACATGCAGCAGCAGCCTTGGCCCAGTGCTGGCGCACAGCAAGCACCGGGGTGCACGTTTGATGCGGCAGGCGCTGGTAATCACATGCAGCATCTTGCTCCACATAGTATGCAGCACCAGCAGGGCTTGTTCGAGCAGTTGCAGCTCGACCAGCAGCAGCAGGTGCAGTTGATAATGCAGCAGCCATCCATGCCACCTCAACAGCGGCAGCAGCACCAGCACCAGCAGGCTCCTGCCATGGCTGTGCATGCACAGCAGCACATGGTGCTGCCTCAAGCACAGCCACAGCAGACAAACCAGCAGCTCAATACAGTGCAATGGCAGCAGCAGCAGCACCAGCAGCCTCAGCAGCCACCACAGCAGCAGCAGCAGCCTCAGCAGCAGCAGCAGGGCCCGCCAAGCACCAGTCAGCCAATGGCCCGGGGAATCGCCCAGTGGAACAACCAGCAGCCCAACAGCAATGGGGGCGACGGGTGCGGCGCTGTCATGCAGCAGCGGCAGCACCAGCAGTGTGTCTCACACCAGTCATCTCAGCACAGCTGTGGACACATGCACCAGCAGCAACAGCCACAGCAGCAGGAGTGCATGCCTGCGCCATCTGCGCAGCAAGCGACACAGGAGTGGCACCAGCAGCAACAAATGCAGCAGCAAGTGCAGGCTCCCACTGACATCCAGCAGCAGCAGCAGCAGCGCCAGCAGCAGCATGCGTGGGGCCTTGCCATGCATTCAAGCACTGCAGGCGGCAGCCCTTTTGGTGCTGCTATCGGTCAAGTGCAAGCCCCAGCTTCAGGAGGCATGCTGATGCAGCAGCAGGGGCAGCCGCAGCAACTGCAGCAGCAATGGTGTGGAGGCAGCCTGGTACAGCCACAGCAGCAACAGGAGCAGCAGCAGCAGCAGCAGCGACGACACAGCCAGGCTGGTGATGTTGGTCAGCAGCAGCACCATCGGGTGCTCGCAGGTCAGCAGCAGCAGCAACAACCAGAGGTGTACCAGCAGCGGCGAAGCGTCTCACCATCACCATCTGCTGCAGCAGCAGAGGCAGCAGCCGCGAGCCAGGCGACGGTGCGGCTGGCTGTCAAAGCTGCAGACGGCAGCACCATTGAGCTGCCCCTAGTGTGTCGCACGGATGGGGGCCGCCTAGTGCTGATGCCTGACCTGGGCATGCAGCAGCAGCTGCAGCAGCAGCTGCAGTCTCAACATCAGCAGGGCCTGCAGCCATCTGCACAGCTGCTGACACTGCTGCAAGCTCTGCAGGCTGCAACTGGGCCTGCTGCTGCTGCAGCAGCTGCCACACAACAGCTAGCGCCAACAAGTGGGTACGAGTGCCTGACTGTGCAGCAGCAGCAGCAGCAGGTACCAGGCATGCTCGCAGCATCTGGCATGCAGCCACCGCTGCAGCAGTCTCAGCCGCAAGTTGCGCAGCAGCTGCCTTCTGTGTCAGGGCAGCAGCAGCAGTTCCAGCATCATCATCAGCTGGCCCTGCCCGACGCCTCCATGCAGCACCAACTGCAGCAGCCAGGGGTGACCCAGCCCGGACATGCGGAGCCACGGCAGCAGCAGCAGCAGCTCTACCAGGAGCAGCACTTCCAGCAGCAGCACCTGCAGCACTACCAGCAGCGACCTATGCAGAAGGAGGTAGCTCCAGCAGCCCTGCAGCACCTGCCAGAGGCACAGCAGGCTGGGCCAGCCAGCGCAGGCAATGCAGCAGCAATATCCGCCGCTGCTCTGTCAGGATTTGCAGCAGTCAGCAGTGGCGGCGGCACCTCAGCGGCGGCTTCTCCAGCCTTGCAGGGCGCTGCGGCCTCTCCTGCTGCTGACCTGCGCTCTCACTGCAGCTCTGTCAGCTGCGGCGGAGGTGGCAGCGGCGTCTCAGCAGGGGCAGCAGGAGCAGGCGGCATGCCGGTCACGGGGCACAGGCACAGACTGGCTGCTGCGGCTGGCTATGGCACTGCAACGGGTGTTGCTGACGCGGCAGCAGGTGCTGCTGAGGAGGCGGCCATTGCTGGGGGCAGTGGCAGCGCCACACGCAGCTCGCAGGGCCGCAGGCTGGCGCCAGCTGGCGGCGGCGACGCTGCTGCTGCTGGCACTGCTGCTGAGCAGCAGGGGTGGCCGTCTGGACTGCAGCTGCAGGACCAGCAGCAGCAGGGGCAGTGGGCCAGTGATGCAGGCGTAGGTATGCTGCAGCCCCGTCAGCTGCAGCTGCAGCATGCCCTGCCGCCAACCAGGCAGCAGCTGCAGCAGCAGCTGAAGGAGGGTGGGCCACTGCAGTGGCGCCCGCAGCTGCAGTCCATACTAGAGCAAGAGGGCAGCAGGGACTCGGTGCCCAGTGCGTCACCCCCAGGCAGCACAGGGCCAGCGCCACCTGGTGCTGCGGGTGTGCCGCTGCAGGCTGCAGCTGTGTCAGCAGGCGGCATGTCTGCAGGCGCGTCAGCAGGGCAGGGCACCACGTGTGGTGAGGGCGGCATGTCTGGGGCGCTGCAGCTGCAGCTGGATGATGAGGCTTGTGGTGGGGCCATCAGCGGAGGCGGCAGCCAACTGCATGGTCAGCAGCAGCATGGTCAGCAGCAGCAGCAGCAGCGGGCTGCAAGCAACACTGCAGATGGTGCTGGGGAGCATGCTGGTGTAGGTGGTGCTGGCATGGGCACTGCTGGTGATGACGCGTACGCTGCGGGCGTGGATGACGATGATTGTGGGGGTTATGACGATGACGGTGGTTATGACAATGACGACGATGTCGACATTCCCAGCCCCAGTCCCCAACACCACACCACCGCTCAGCCACAGCAGCAGCAGCAGCAGCAGCCAGGCAGCCAGCTGCATGTTGGGCCTCAGCAGCACCTGCAAGGAAGCCTGCAGCACCTGCAAGGAAGCCTGCAGCAGCAGGCACAGCAGCAGGCACAGCAGCAGTTGCACATTGCTGACGATGCAGCGAATCTCAGCACACAGGCCCCGCAAGTGCAGCACTCGCTGCAGCAGCACAGCCAGCAGCTGAATGCTGTTCACCATCATCTACAGCAGCAGCAGCAGCGGAGTGGAGGGCGCAGCTTGGAGAGCCCAAACATCTACCACAGTGCAGCACACTCGAAGCAGCAGCAGCAGCAGCAGTCACAGCAGCAGCAATCGCAGCAGCAGCATCTACTCAGCAACAGCATAGGTGCTGACTTACTTGCTGCTGCAAGCCCAGCTGACAGTGCCAGCCGGGGCAGCAGCAAGCGAGGGTACGGGCAGCTGAAGCAGCAGGGCCTGGGCGCTGCTGCAGGTGCAACTGGTGGTGGCGCCGGCCAGCTCGTAGCCCCTATGGGGCCGCCAAGCGGCAGCGGGTTAGGCAGCATGCAACCCCCTGCCAAGCGGCCAGCACTTGGCAAGTCCGCAGGCTCTGGCAAGTCATCACGCAGGAAGAGCGGCATCAGCAGCGGCGGCTATGGTGGGGCCTGCCCCTGCTACCAGTACCCATCAGGGCAGTACCCGCGGCTTGCGTCTGGGCTGCGGCTGCCTGCTGAGCAGGAGCTGGGCATCCCCAGCATCATCAGCAGCGGCGCCAGCGCCAAGGGCACCTGGCACCGCAGCACTGGCGGCTGGGACAGCAGGGTGGAGCAGACGCCGGTCAAGCCTGATGAGCTGGGCGTGGGCAGCATCTTCTCTGTTGCAGAGCTGATGAAGCAGCAGCCGCCGCTGCAGCAGCAGGCCCAGCAGCAGCAGCAGCAGGCCCAGCAGCAGCAGCAGCAGGCCCAGCAGCAGCAGCAGGTAGCCCAGCAGCAGCAGCAGGTAGCCAAGCAGCGCGTTGCATGTGCAGCAGCACCTGGTAACAAGCGCGCATCTGTCGGGCCCGCAGCAGCTGGCAGCAGGGCCAAGCAGAGCCGCGTGAGCAACCAGCAGCAGCAGCAGCAGGGCCAGCAGTTGCCAGGTCCTGTTGCTGATGGTGGTGCTGTCTCTGCTGGTGGTCCTTGCTCACAGCCGGGCTCAACCAGCCTTGGCGGCTGGTGTGACGGCGCAACAGCTGCTGGTGCTGCTGCTGGCAGTGGCGGAGGGGGCTCTGGGCCGAATAGCACTGCAGGTGTGGCAGGTGCGGCGGCTGGTGGCAATGCTGGTGAAGCTGAGGTTGCCTGCCAGCAGTATGACGCTCGTGATGATGACACAGATGCAGTGATGGCAGAGATAGACAGGGCATTGCAGGAGGCCGAGGATGATGCACACGGCCAGCCAGCTGCAGCTGCAGCAGCATACAGTCAGCATGCTGATGCCACGCGGCAACAGCAGCCGAAGCAGCACCAGCACAACAGCCAGTGGCACGGCTTCCAAGCTGCAGCAGCACCACCCAATGAGGGCGGCACACCTGACTGCACCCCGCCAAGCACGACAGCTGGTCCTGCTGCGCCTGGTGCTGCTGCTGTGAGCCTTGCACGCGGCAGCCACACCCCTGAGGGCAGCGACGGTGCCTTGGAGATTGACACAGCAGCGCTCGATGCAGTGCTGAACACGCAGTCGCTGCTGGACCTAGAGCATGCACGAGAACTGCAGCAGCACCCACACCAGCAGCAGCAGCAGCAACAGCATGCTAGGCAGGCAGCGTCAGGTGGTGGCACTGTCGCAGCTGGCGGCATTACGATGCACGATGCATTGAAGGCAGCTGGCATCATCCCACCCATAGGAGAGCCCGGAAGTGCAGTCACTGCAAGCCAGCAGCAGCAGCAGCTGGGTAGCTACTACCAGCGTCAGCCGTTCTGTGGTGGCCCTCTGCCTGTGCCAGACGGTGCTGCTGTGGGGGAAGATGGCCTGCTGCTTGCGACGCATGTAGAGGTGCAGCAGCAGGAGCAGCAGCAGCAAGGCGTAGGTGTTGCTGCAGCCGCAGCAGCACAGACCACCGTCAGCACTGGCAGTGGCAGCGAGCCTGCTGCTGCAGCTGCTGCTGGTGGCAATGGGCTGGCACCCACCCGCCGCAGTGTGCGCCGGGCTGCCGCTGCCGCTGCGACTCCAGCTTCCTCTGGCGGTGCTGTCAGCGGCGGCGACTGCTCTGCTGGGGAGGTGGGGCAGAGCCGCAGGCTCAAGTCAAAGCAGCAGAGCAAGTACAACAGGTACAACACAGCCAAGTGCAGGGCGCCACTGCCGTCCATACAAGAGGCGATCATCTTGTCTGCACAGGCGCAGGCTGCTGCAGCGGTGCCTGTAGGGCAGAGCAGGGCGCCGCTGCCACTCCCACCATCAGTGCTGCAGCGCGTGACCATGTCTGACGGCAATGTGGTGTTTGTGGCTGGCGCAAGGCCAGCAGCAGCAGCTCCACAGCAGAGCAGATCGCAGCAGCAACAGCAGCAGCAACAGCAGCTTGCAGCTGGTGCGGTGCTGTCACAGATGCCGCTGCTGCCACAGCAAGTGCTGCAGCAACAGCAGCAGCAGCTGTTGCAGCTGCAAGCGCTGCAGTCTCTGCATCAGCAGCTGGCTGCTGCAGCGGCGGCCCCTCCAGGCGTTGCTGCCAGCACTGCAGCAGCAGCCGCAGCAGGCAACACAGCTGGGGCAATGGCCCCGCCACCGCCTGCCGCTGCTCGTGCTGCACCGGCACCGGTCGGTGGCGTGTCACCTGCTCAGCTAGCAGCAGCATTGGGCCACGTGGCTAGCGCAGCAGCGGCCAACACTGCAGCAGCTGGCAGCACACCTGCTGCCACCCCTGCTCGCGGCGCTGGTTCACAGCCGATGTCAGCACAGCCTGGCGCAGCTGCAGGCGGGGGGCTGGCGGGTCTGATCACGCCTGGCTTCATGTCACCGAGTGGGCTGCTGTCGCCTGGCGCTGGCGGCGTCACGTGTGGCGGCGGCCTGGGCCTGGGCAGCGGCATGCAGACCAACGACTGCCTGGAGGCGCTGCTGGCTGACCCCAACCTGCTGGGGCTGCTGTCGCCAGGTGAGGCGAGCTGGGGGCAGGCCACACCCTGGTGGTGCCTGCGTTGGTGCGTGCGGACAGGGGCAGAGTGTGCTGATGGCATGTGAGGGCCCAGCGGCTGGCAAGGGATAAGCAGCAGCATGCTGTGCTGAAGTGCCCTGAGCGTGCATGACCGGGAATGACAATCCTTGATGTTTGCCTGTTGAACCTTACCTGCCGTGCCGAATCCTGACACATGTTTCTGCTGTGTGTTGCACCTGCAGCCAAGAATGGGCACTTCTTCCCGTTCAACAGCAACACCCTGGGCGGCCTGAGCTGCCTGGCCAGCCCATCGCACATCCTGTGCAGCCCAGCACCTTGTGCAGCAGTTGCACAGCATGGCCGCAACCAGCAGCAGCACCAGCAGCAGCAGCAGCAGCAGCAGGCATGCGAGTCTGCAGCAGTTGCAGGAGCTGGTGCGGGCCTGGGCAGGGAAGCAAGTGGCACAGACTTCCACAACCTGTTCCATGCGTTCAGGGAGGGCAGCAGCGGCGATGCAGCAGCTGCTGGCGCAGCTGGTGGCAACGGCTGTGCGGCAGCTGCTGGCGTTGACGCTGGGTCTGGGCCTGCCGACCAGCAGCAGCAGGTGGACGGCCAAGTCGGGGAGCTGTGCCAGTTCCTGCTTGGCAGTGGCAATGACAGCTGGCTGATGCCGCCCGCAGGAGCGCCTGCAGGAGCAGCAGCAGCTGCAGCGCTGAATGCGGCAGCCGGGGCAGCTTCAGCTTCAGCTGCTGCTTCTGGTGCGGCCTGCAGGGCAGGTGCCACGGGCTCCAAGGGCCAGCAGGCAGCAGCCCCCGGCAGTGACAAGGGCCAGGCCAGGCGTGCTCCTGCAGCAGCTGGAGCCACAAACGGCAGCAGCTCACAGCAGCAGAAGCGCAAGACGGCGAAAGCTGCTGCAGGTCAGGCTGTGCGCAAGACATGCGCAGGCAGCAAGCAGCAGGCAGGTGCAGCAACTGATGCAGGCAGCAAACAGCAGCAGCAGCAGCAGGCCGTTTTTAACCCTGAGAAGCCATTTGCTGCGCTTTTCCCTGGCAGCGGTAGCAAACCTGCAGCGGTGTGAGGGATCTGAGAAGCTCTTGCTGTTCAATCGTGGAGCAGCTGTGTTGCTGTCAGATGCTGTGCTGCTAGCATGCAGGAAAGGTGGCTGCTGTTGGTTGTGGCAAGCACTGTTTCGGTGCTGCTGCAGCAGACCTGCTGAAGTGTGTTTAGATGTTGTTTCCAAACAATTGGCCAATTGGCGTGGCGCCATCCCAGTACAGGTGGTGCTCCTGAAAAGGCTATGCACATTTGTGTCTTCAAGACTGGCAGCCCGTTGCACTATGAGTTTCCTCGCCTGAATCGTGCTAGTACTTGACACAGGCAAAACTAAGAGTTGTGGTAGGGCCTGTAACATGCTGGTTCAACCCATATCCAAAAACCTTCTGAAATATCATGATAATCGTGTCTGCACTGAGAGCATCCGTGAGGCGGCAGACGCTGCCACCGTGCCTATAGCGGAGCGGCTGTGCCTGCTGCGTTCTTTACATAAGCATGGCATGTATCATACACAATCACATCGTCAGCATCATGCTGGCGGCAGATTTTTTTGAAAGACATGGGCCATGCTGGCGGCACACTGTGGTGACATTTTCATAACATGGCTCCTATTGCTACTCCTATTGCTTGTTTTGTTACGTTTGGTGATGGAGGACTGAGCCTCCCCCGGTGCAAACACAGGGGCTCCAACGAGCTGCTGCGCAGCAGGGCTGGCCAGCCATCATGGATCACCAGATCCGGTGCTGCCCACACAGGCTGACCAATGTTTCAGCAACCCCTGCAGCCCGTAGTCCGCCCCGCCCGAACAACCCGGAAAGAGTACACCCCGTCAAGCTTCAAGTCTTGGTCAGGGTCAATGGCCAAGTTCGCGTCTTCTCTGCGTGAGACTGGCTCAAGGTCAAACACGGCGTTTTAGGCTGCAGGGCTACAGTCTATGCGAGCCCTGAAGTCATCTAGGACAGCTCTAAGAACCACGCACGACCTTATGTTCAGATAGGACACGCATTGACGTTGTGCTTGTTCTGCATACGTGCACTCCCTCGGCCAACACGGCCTGCTGATCTGGACCATGTAGGAAGCACGTCTGTACGCTGCAAGGGCGCTGGTATAGCTAGTGGTGTTCTGGGTATCTGAGCTGTACTCTGTTTGCCATGTCTGCCGTCACGCAACAGCAGCAGCAGGGGCCTGGTGCCCGCCGGGTGACCCTGGAGCAAATAGCGGCTGTCCAAACTATGATCGAGCGATGCATGCAGCTGTACATGGCAAAGGATGAGGTGATGGCGTGCCTCAAGGACCAGGCCAACATAGAGGTGAGGTGCTGTACAGTACATGCCCTTGCATGCACTGTGCACTGCACAGGGCAGGGCTTTGCGTTTGTTGATTCCTAGGCTTGCCAACATTCCAATTGTTGCGCCATGGCCCAGACTCAGCTTGCACATGCAACTACATGTGGTTGCAGCATGGCGCTGCGGGTCCTCTGTTGCTGCATGTTTGCCTGTCAACCTGCGAGTTGCATATCAGTACCTGGTATCCTTCCTTGCTCCACGTTCTAGTTGCATCACATTCTATCATGTTGCTGCCGCAGCCAAACTTCAGCCAGCTGGTGTGGCAGAAGCTGGAGGAGCAGAACGCCGACTTCTTCCGCGCTTACAACCTGCGCGTGCAACTCAAGAACCAGGTGGTCACGTTCAACCAGATGCTGCAACAGCAGCTGCAAGTGCTGGACGTGCTACAGCAAAACAGTTGGACAGCGCAGCAGCCAATCCAGGCAGGTGGCACCCAGCAATCGTTGATGCTGCCTGGTACGTCCATGCCACTACAGAGCGCGCCAGTTCCTGCAAGCAACGCTGCAGCATCAGCATCAGCAGCAGCAGCAGCAGCAGCAACAGCAGCAGGCGCCGCAGTGAGCGCCGCACCCAGCGCTGTCACTACTGCTCTGGAACAGGAGCAGTTCCAGCAGCAGTTCAACCACCACCTGCAGCAGCATGTTCAGCGGCACCTGCAGCAGCAGCTCGCCAACGGTTGCCCCCTGCCCTTTGGCTCGCAAGCAGCAGGAATGCTGCTGCAGGCGCTCAATGGCATGCCTTACCAGCCCTTCATGCCAAGTCCTGCAGCAGCAGCGGCAGCAGCTTCCTCTGGTGGTGCGGGGCCTGCACTTACACAGACGCATTCACAGCGCACAGCTTCGACTGGCACAGGTGGCACGACACCCATGGCAGCTGGGGCTGCCAACTCAAGGGGCTTTCCTGGCTCTACAACTGACATGCTGGCAGCCTGGGGCTTGGGGAGCAGCCCGGCGCTAGCAGCAGCAGCAGCTGCCGCATCATCCATGAGTGCAGGAGATGCAGCAGCAGGGGCAGCGTCAACACCACGCGCAGCACCAGCAGCGTCACCCGCAGGCAGCAACCAGCAGCAACAGCAGCAGCAGCAGCAGCAAGAACAGCTGGCAGCAGCCAACGCGTCAGCAGCTGCAGCAGCTGCCACAGCTCAGCAAGCAGCAGCGGCTTACATGCAGCAGGCTGCAGCAGCTGCACAGGCTGGCGCACTGCCGGGCAGCAGTGGCATGCACCTGGTCAGCAGCTGTGCGATGCTGGATGCGCTGCCTGCTGCTGAGCAGATGCAGATGCAGATGGCGACACTGCCGAAGCCCTTCAGCATGAGCGACTTGAATGCGCTGGACATCCCCGGCCAGATCGCGAACGACCTCGGGGACTTGTCAGGCCTGCCGTACCCCGGCGATGGAGACGCAGGCAGCAGCGCAGCAGCAGCCGCTGCAGTCAATGCGGCAGCAGCAGCAGGGGGCGCAGATGAGCGGCAGATTATGGGCGGGCCAGCGCCAGATGGTGGCGTGCAGGGGCCCGGCATGCGTGATGCCAGGGGCAGTGGCGGGGGTGGGGGCGGTGGTGGTGGCGAGGGAGGGCAGCAGCAGGTAGCTGGCATGCCCACTGGCTTCACAGTAGCTGACCTGGGCCAGCTGGACATGGTGATGGACATGCTGCGCTGATGTGCCTGTGGTGAGGTGGAGGTGGTGTGCCTGCTCACTGTGTTGCAACAGTGGGCCCAAGCGTTGTGGTGGCTTGCACAATGCAGCTGCTCGTGCGCTGCTGGTGTCGCATGTTGCTTTTGATAGCTTGTGTGATTAACTGGTTTTCCTTCGTGTTGCAGAGCACATGAGTCGCCTTGTAGTATGCTGTTCTTGGCGGTGCTACTTCTATGCCGGCCTTTGGTGTACCCTACTGATGCTGCGCCGTAGATGACTCGTGTCTGGGCTGACGTGATTGTGAGCCTGATGCTATGTGGTGGGTTACTTCATGCAGTGTCTGCTTGTTTTGGGGCTGTTTTGTCTTCGTGTTGCCCCCTCGGGTTGTTATTGTTGGCAGCGTGATGGCTCTACGTCACTGTAAAAGATGGCTGTGTCTTGCTGCGCCCCTGTGTCTTTGCCACCAGTCCTCCTGGCTGGTCACATGCATTCACACCAAAGGCCATTGCGGCGTGCGCTTCGACAAGTGTTGTCAGTGTCCTAGCACCGGCAGCTTGCAGTCTGCTGCAGATGGCTCTGGAGTGTCTGCCGATTGTGTAGCAGGGCTTGCGTGTTAGTGTTATGTCTTTGACCAGCTTGGGGCTGCCAGGTCATGCTTGTGTACCTCCTGCTTTAGACTGCCTGTCAGGGCCGATTGTTGCCAGCCGCTTGTATGTTGTTGCTTGAGCATTGCATGGTTTTTATGTGTAGTTTTTTATGTGTAGTTTGACCAGATCACGTCAACCGCTTCACCAAGGTGAACCCCGTTGTGCACAGCGTCCTCCAATGCTGATTGATGCCGGCGCATCACCACAGCACAATATGTTGCTTTTACCTGGAGCCCAGGATCCGCCTAAAACCGTTCACTATACAAGTGGTCCTGCATGCTGTTGCCCTTCTTCGTGACTCGCTAGTTTGCATGTGACTTGCTTATGCACTTGACTTCCATGATACATCCCGCCGTTTGTGTTGTATATCTGTTGGGTTTCTTGGGTTGTGCTGTGCTATCAGCCAGTCGTTAACCAATGCATGCGTATTGTACGCGCTCACTGCCACGAGGCTCTAGGTGCGCCAGATGCCTGGCAGCGTTTTATGGACCGCAAGGCGGATTGTGTGCATGAATCATATGTAGGCATAAGCAGGTGCATCTAGACGGCACGTTTTTTGTTGATGCAGTTGCCTGAGGCATCTTCAAGCCGCTTGAAGGCATGATGCCTAATTGCTGTAACACAGCAGCTGTCATGACAAGTTGTTATGCGCATCAGAGCTGTCATGAGGCCGTACGCCTTGCACTACCAGATCAAGACGACCTGTCTATCATTAGAGGAAGGAGCTGCCGCTTCCATAGCAGCAACGTGTGTGTCAGATTGCTGATCCCGCCATACCTGGACTTCAAACAAGGAAGTGCGTTGCATCGCGTGCAGGAAGCTCGCCTGCAACATCAAACATACGCATTTCCATGCATCTAGAGCTAGGCGAGCGGCTCGTGATTTCGAATCACAGAGCAACTGTGCGATACGTAGGGCCAGTAGAGGGCCAAGAAGGCACTTGGGTAGGCGTAGAATGGGATGATCCCAGCAGAGGCAAGCATGACGGTACCACAGGCGGAAAGAGATACTTTAGTTGTAGCTGTGATAGTCCCACAGCAGCTTCATTCGTCCGCATCAGCAAGATCAGCAGGGGCAGCAGCCTGGTGGACGCCTTGATGCTGAGATACACAAATCAGCTTGCAGAGGGCCAAGCAGCAGCAGATGGGCAGGTTTTTCTGCACACCTCCAGCCACCGCAAGGTGTGGGTGGAGCTGGTGGGGGAGCAGAAGGTCGCTGAGCGCCTGAGCAAGACAGAACTGCTGCAGGCAGCACGCTTAGTGGGCGCCAATGTATCGCATGTGGTGAGTGGGCTGCAGGGCTCTGTCCGGGCACAAGGGGCTGCAGCATCACCGCACTCAACAGCCCTGCGTGCAGTACTGTTGCAGTTCATTTGGAATGCGTGCTTATAGCTCCCCCTTTCTTGTGTAACAGCGAGCAGCCCTGTGCATTCGCAGCGCACATGTCATGGGCACATATGCATGCTGGTCTTTGTACCCATACGCACGGTCTATGTAGCAGGGGCCCTGTTCGCCTGTCTACAACCTGTGCATGCTGCAGGGCCCAGTCGGCGCACTTGCTGCTGCTGGGCCCAACTTGGTGCAGCTTGACCTGACAGACAACCTGCTCAGCAGCTGGGACAGCGTGTGCCAGATCTGCAGTGAGCTGCCGCAGCTGCGCGTGCTGCAGCTCAGCAGCAACAGGCTCGCACTGCCCTGCAGCATGGCCAGTGCAGGGCCGTGCGCAGTGCAGGTGCTGCCTGGCCTGCAGTGCCTGGTGCTCAATCAGTGCAGCATCACGTGGCAGCAGGTGCGTGGTGGGGCGACTGTGGCAGATGTGGCAGGCAGTGTGCATGCTGCCGTGCGCTGCTCATTTGGGTACCAACGGAGTTGCTGGGCTTGCTTGCTGTCTTTGATCGGCGACAGTGCCGCCAGGGCAGCGCAGCAGAAACCACTGGTTACGTATAGGCACCCCACTTCTTCGTGAATGCACAGACGGCCACAAGCAGGCTGTACTAGCATGTGCTCACCAATGTATCTGCAATTACTTTGCTGCCTGCGGGTTGAATAGGTGGGCGTGCTGCAGCGCTGCCTGCCCAACCTGCTGGAGCTCCACGTGGCAGGCAACAGCATCACCAGCCTGCGTGTACAGCTGGACGAGCAGCAGCAGCATGCAGCAGAGGTGCAGCAGCCAGAAGCTGGGCAGCAGCAGCAGCAGCAGCAGTTGGAGTCCAGCTGCGTGGGTGACAGCCTGGCAGGCTTCAAGCACCTGCAGGTGAGGTGCAGCAAGGCGCAGCGCTAGTGCAGGCGGCCCAGCGAGTGCGCTGTTTGGTGATGATCTGCCTCGTATGATCCTTGTTAGCCGTCAGCTTCGGCATCAGCATGCGCTGCCTCGCATGTATCAGCAATTGACCTGGGACCAGGTATATGGTGCCCAAACGCACACCCTGTCTACGATTTCAGTGCCAGCGTAGTGCATGTTGTGCAGTTGCAGGATGCATGTGACCCTGCTGCGATCACTGCCTGCTGCTGTCGTTGCTGCTGTTGAAACCAGGTGCTGGGGTTGGAGGACAACGCCATCAGCGATTGGCCGGAGGTGCTGCGCCTGGCTGGGCTGCCGCAGCTGCGGCGGCTGCACCTCAGCGGCAACCCCATCAGCAACATCGCATACCCAGCACACAACATCCCGCTCAGTGCACTGCTGGCACAGCAGCCGCCAGCAGCAGCATCTGCAGACCAACCGCAGCAGCAGCAGCAGCCGGCAGAACATCTGCAGCAGCAGCAGCAGGCGCCATTTGCTGTGCTGGAGGCGCTGCTGCTGGGCAACTGCCAGATCAGCAGCTGGGCTGATGTGGACGCACTGAATCAGCTGCCCCGCCTGGCTGAGCTGCGGCTGAGCGGCAACCCGCTGTTTGCTGCAGAGGCTGGTGCAGCTGGGGGTGGGCGCCGCTACGAGGTAACCACATGCAGCTGCAGCACAACCTCACATCAGCAGTGCGGTGCCGTGCACACTATGCACGGCATGTTGCCTAGCACCCTTGGCAGCTGCTTTCTCTTTGTGCATTTGGTGGCGCACACCCAGTTCACTGTGTTGCTGCATTTCTAGTACCTTGATTGCCAGCAGCATCGCATGCGGACACGCCTCTGCTTGTGTTACTGTACCTAATTACACCAGGCGCCGCTGGCCAGCGCCACTCTGCTGGTGTCGACGTGGTACTGTGCTGGTGCTTGCAGGTGATTGGCCGTGTGTCTGGGCTGACGCTGCTGAATGGGGCTGACGTGAAGCCGCGCGAGCGCCGCGACTGCGAGCTGCGCTACCTGCAGACCATCCTGGCAGACGCACAGCAGCAGCAGCAGCAGGGCGGCCAGGCTGAGCTGCAGCAGCAGCACCCGCGGCTGGCAGAGCTTCAGGCCAAGTATGGCCAAGCCATGTGAGTTGACCCAGTTCATGACCCTGTGCTTGCGGCCTGGCAGCCCTGGAGCATGGTGCTTGTGCTGTTGGTGCTGACCATCTGGTGGTGCCCTAGGAGCCAATAACGGCGCTGCGCAGCGGCAGCGGTCACATTCATCCGCAACCAGTTTTGGGCCAGATCTTGGCCAGCAAATATTCAGCAGTACTAACACTGACATGCGCAGTGCGATGATATCAGCGCAGCATCATGAGCGCACTACACAACACCCTTGCTGTCACGACGCCAGTCTGCTCTGACCCTTTGCCTCCGCATCTGTTCTGCTGGGGATGTACTGCATGTGTGCGGCAGTGCCGCTGCTGCTGCCAAGCCGTCGCAGCAGGGCAGCAGCCTCAGCTCCACCACGTGTGTTCTGACGCTGCGCCACGGCGACAGCAGCAGCAAGAAGAAGCTCCCCAAGACCATCACCATTGCAGCACTCAAGCTGCTGTCTGGCCGGCTGTTCAAGCTGCCACCTGACCAGCAACAGCTGCTGCTGCACATGCCAGATGATGATGCAGCACAACAGCAGCAGCAGCAGGGTGAGGATATTGGGCAGGATGACACCAAGAGCTTGGCCTTCTGGGACGTCATGGACGGGTGCGTTGTGGAGGTGCTGCATGTGGATGTGGAGCAACAGCGCGCCGCAGCGGCAGCGGCACAGCTGAGCAGGCAGCAGCAGCATGAGCAGCGCATGGCACAGCAGCTGCAGCAGGGCGACGCATTGCGCAGCGTGGCAGAACGCTAAGTTGTGTGCGTGCCAGCCGTCTGCACTGAACTATGGCCGAGATGATGGCTTTATATTGGCTTCGTTGCAGTTGGTTGCTGTGGGAAGATGGCTGCCTGTATATGTGCCGATCAGGACCAGATCCTGCTGGTTCACCCGTAGCAAGTGTATGGTCTGTGATATGCTGTGCTGTTGCTGCAAGTGCATGCAGACAACCATGTCCGTGTCGTCAAGGTTTTATACCTTTGCATCCATCAATTCAACATGCGATACCTCCTTTGTTACGGCAGTACTCTGCTGAATCAAGGGTTGTATATATATACTCCCCTTGGCTGAATCCACAACATCGGCTGCAACTATGTTGCTAGTTTCAAGTCCAGTCAACATTGTGATCACAGTTGACCCGGCAGGCACTGCATGCTTTATACTGCGAGGCTTGAGGCTGCACAGCGCCGTATATTCCACGTGGTGATGGTAACACCGCCAATGAAGCGAATTTGGCGTTTGAGGCACTTGCTACTGCCAGCTACGGTTGTGCGGTGTGCTGGGGTCACAGTCGGAGTGGTGACTTCCAGGTTCACACTTAGAACCAGTAACGGCCAAGTAAAGCTCAAACGTGCACCAGGAATCTATCCCATCACCCGAAGAGAGCCACGCTTCCCAAAACCACGGTGAACATGCCCCACGTTTTAACAGCGCTCAAGTCCAGCGGCTTGCTACCCTAGGGGCCCTGAACAGAAGGCGATCTTGATTATGAGTTTTCAGCAACAACATGCGGGGCGCCAACATGGTTTAGTAACGAGGCTAACACAATGCAGAGCTGCAGCTGCAGTGCAGACACCCTACTGCGCAGAAAAAGCTTGCCAACGGCTAGGTTAGGACGTCAACGTGCATGTTGCTTGCTGAAAGCAGTCAACAACGCAGACGCCCGGCTGCAGAGACAAATAATGGCAGCCACAGCAAACACGCTAAACAGGACGGAGGGCCGGCCGTCTTTAACTTCAATAGATGACTACCGGATCGTTAACAACATAGACGCATCTGCTGTTCCGGAGGACCTTAAGAAGGACTGCATTCTGTTCTACACACCAGACACAGAGGCTCTGGCACGCAAGATCGCAGCAGAGGGGTCACACGTGCAACTAGGAAACATCAGATGGAAGTGAGTGGAGCCGTCAGCATCGCACCCTGGCAGTCAGGACATGTGTACAGCCCATGGCAGCTGGCTGCTGCTGTGGCTGCTCTGCTGCTGCCCTGCGCACGATCAGAGCCAAAAGTGTGCTTTGTTTGTTGGCAACAGCAGCAGTTCGCAGTGCTGGGGCTACATTGCTCGCAGAGCCAGCAGAAGAAGCAACAGGGCGTACTAGGGTTTCGCTGCCCACTTGCGGCAGCTGGGCCAGGGCAAGCTACCGCTGGATGATGCTTGCTTCGCTGCATGCAGCATGCAGTGTTGTGTCCTTACCACTGGCTAGGCCTCACACATCCTGTTACATGGCAACCCTGTGACCTGTTGCCCGGCTTGTATGTACTGCGTGCGCTGGCCAGGTGCTTCAATGACGGCTTCCCTGACCTGTTTGTGCACCACGCCACGGGCATCCGCAACAAGCATGTCGGCTTCCTGGCCAGCTTCCACGACCCGGGCAAGATCTTTGAGCAGATATCCATCATCTACGCGCTGCCGCGCCTCTTCATCGGCTCCTTCACGCTGGTGCTGCCCTTCTTCCCAACAGGCACAGCAGAGCGGGTGAGCTGGCGCGCCAGCAGCTGGCATGCGGGAATTGAACAGCCAGAGACTTGATGGAGGTTGTTTTGCGCTTGGCGGCAGCAGAGCTGAATGAGCAGCGCATATACCTGTAAGATGGCAGGTTGCACAGCAGTAACCAGCATGGGCGCTGACTCATCACCCCAGCAGCATGTGTGTTGCGCGTGTGTATGTCGCGCAGCATCATGTGACGCTGCCTGTGTGTTGGGTGGCGCAGGTTGAGACGGAGGGTGACGTGGCTACTGCATTCACGCTGGCACGCATCCTGTCCAACATCCCACCCAGCAGAGGCGGCCCCACCAGCATTGTCATCTTTGACATACACGCGCTGCAGGTGCGCGCAGACCAGCTGACTGGCTAGCTAGCTGGCTGGCTGGCTGCGGCAGCAAGATCGGCAGCAGCAGCAGCAGCAGCAGCACAGTTTGGCCAGGCAGAGGCTGGCTAGCTGCCTGGGAGGGTGCTTGTTGGGTTGACCCGTCTAACATCTGTCAGCAAGCTGCATAGCGTTTGGGGCCAGCAGCTGCTGCTGCAAAGGAGCTGCGCAGTAGGATGCCCCTGGCAGCAGGCGGTGTGCCGACTGCCCGCATGGCTGCTGCTGTTGGTGCTTGCAGGAACGCTTCTACTTTGGTGATGGTGTGCTGCCGCTGTTTGAGAGCGGCATCCCGCTGCTGCTGGAGCGCCTGAAGCAGCTGCCTGACAAGGACAAGGTGAGGCGGCGGCTGGGATGGTGTGCTGTGCACAGCTGGAGTTTTGCACCACACAATCTATAATGTTGCACGGATCTGGCAGTGGCTTCAGCGCAAACATGATGCACTTGTGCTGCTGCAACTTTCATTTCGTGGGCTCGCTGCTGCTGCTGCTGCTGCTGCTTGTGACTGACCGGCTGGCGGCTCCGCTGCTTTGCGCCAGGTGACGATCGCGTACCCTGACGAGGGCGCGTGGAAGCGCTTCCACTACCAGTTCAAGGACGAGGGCTACCCCGAGGTCATCTGCACCAAGGTCAGGGACGGAGCCAAGCGCATCGTGCGCCTCAAGGTGAGGACAAATTGCTGCTGGCGGTGCCAGGATGCGGCACTAGTGGTCGGCAGCGGTTGGTGTTGGGTAACAGTGCAGCATGCCAGCTGGACAGCAGGCAGGATATGGTGTCCTTGGGGTGACGGTGGTTGCACCGAGGGTTGTCAAGGCATGTGCATACCACCTTGCTTGGCGTGCCGCCTGTTGCCATGCTGGCACAGCAACGTTGGGCTCTGCCAGTTGGCCTCACGTGCTGCCGTCGTTCTGTTGCTGCCGCCTGCAGGAGGGTGAGCCGCAGGGGCGCCACGTGGTCATCGTGGACGACTTGGTGCAGAGTGGCGGCACACTCATCGAGTGCCACGCACTGCTGTCGTCACTTGGCGCAAAGCACGGTGAGCGCACCCAGCAGCAGTGGCGTGCACACAGGTCCGATTCAGCACAGCGTCTGCTATCCAGTGCAACTCCTGAATGTTTGCCAGGCGGTATGTCAGGTCTGCTGGCTGCTGCGCTGCTTGTCAGCGTCAGCGCTCCATGCTGGCAGACTGTTACACCCCTGGCACAGCACAGCAGCGGCACGCCGCAGCCCTGCCACCGTTTTGGTGGTGTGGGTCCTGCGGTCCGTGCTGCCTTAGTGCATGGCGCTGCTTCTTATGCTGGCTGCGGTGCGTGGGGCACCTGCCTCACTCCCTCACACTCTCCAGTCACAGCACACGCACACATTGCATTTGCCAAACCGCACGCATCACACTACGGCGGGGCTTGTCATGCTACCCAGAGCTGACTGTGCTGCGTGCACTTTCTGTTGTATGCTTGTGCTGCGCAGTGAGCGCGTATGTAACGCACGGCGTGTTCCCGCGGGAATCTTGGAAGAAGTTCAAGGCAGACAACGGAGGTGAGGCAGAGGCAGATTCATGGCAGCACAGCAGCTGCACAGGCATACAGCGCAGCAGCATTGCTTAATTGTGCTGGGATATGACCCAATACCCCAAAGCAGAGTACATGCATGAGGCAAACTCGCGTGTGTGTACCCTGCGCATTTGCCAGGCGATTGCGCGCATGCCCTTTTGCTGTTGATGCCATGACTTGCCATCTTGACCAGCTGGCCTCACACAACGCTGCCGCTGCTCTGCTGTGCTGTTGCTGCAGAGGGCGCAGCGGCGAACGGCGGCTTCCGCTTCTTCTGGCTCACGGACAGCTGCCCGCAGACCGTTGCAGCAGTGGAGGCCAGCCAGCCCTTCGAGGTGCTCACACTGGCAGGGCCCATCGCAGACGCACTGCAGATCTAGGCACACAGCAGCAGCAGCAGCAAGGCGTCTTGCGAATCTCAAGCTTGCGTCTACTCACAGATTTGCCTGTCAGCTGCAGCCCAAGCAGAGTACGGTCTGGCAGCTGCAGCAGCAGCGCCTGCAGCGGCAGGTGGCTGTTGCAGCTGCAGGCTCACGACATTCTTTCAATCTGATGCGGCTCCGTATTCAGTTCGCATGGCAACAGGAAGCATGCCCAGGGCAGCGGCAGAATAACAGCAGCTGGCTGTAGGCTGCTGTTCACCTGGAAGCTTGCACCTGTGTGTAGTTTGGGTGCTGGTGCTGATGTTAAGGTCTTGGGTGTGTGCTGTGTGCATGTGCCGCACAGCCGTGTGTATCTGGCTGGGTCTCTGTGTAGCTGTGTGTATGTACATTAGGCTGATGTTTCAATGCACTGCGATAAACATGAATTGCCAGCTGGTTTATGAGTGACGGGTGCCACACAGAGTGCGAATCGGTCTTACAGCGCGCCTTGGGGTTAAATGTATGTATGGTACATGTTGCACGCTAAGTGAGTGCAACGGTACATACTCTGCCACCCGGAAGGTGGCCACATGCGTGTGAGTGGCAACAAGCAGCGACTCAGCAGTGCGGTGGTGCAGCTGTCTCAACCAGCTGCGTATACGTCCACATGGGTGAGTATGTGAAACCTACACCTCCATCAGTGGCACTCTGACAGGCAGATCATGCCACATTGCAGATGGTGTACTTGGTTATGCGTGTGCTTACAGCAGGGGGACAAGGCTGTGCCCGCCAGACTGCGCCATTCTGCTTGAAGGGCAGCGATCATCACAATGGCTTATTGTGCTGTGTCTTGGCACCACTGGAACGTGACTGCCATGTGACTTGACGGCTTGATTTAGCAAGTTTTACCACAGCAGAAAATGCGTGCAGTTCACTGGGTGCTGCAGCTTGTCAGTCGTTCAGCAAGGGTTCTGGTGAACAAGTCAAGTGCTGATACCCTCCTAGGCGCGCTTATACTGCAAGTGGGCGACAGCATACTTTTGTGTAACTGCCACTGGTGTATTGCTTGCATTTGGGACGAGTTGCAGACGTAGACCTTCAGAACATGGCCTCGGCACCGAGACTCCTGTCTCGCCTGGCGTTCCCTGCTGGCCTGTGTGCAGCGTACGCAGTTTACACCGGCTATGAGAATGTAAGCAACGTTAATATATTTCCCCACTAGCGTTCGCCCTGATCAGGCTTGTATTGCATCAAAGGCTAGGGCTGTGACCAAGGCAACATACAGCAGGCTCATTGGGGACACAGCGACAGAGACGCCTTGCTTACAAGCTTTTTAGGATTGCACCTGCAAATAAGCGTTGATCATCGCAGGGAGATGCCACTGGAGCTGAGGAGACAGCTGGTGCTACCACAACTGCTGCTGTCGCTGTTGCTGTTGCTGCCTGTTGTAACCCCCATGTCTGCAGGCCCTGACTGCTCAGGCTGACGCAGCCAAGGCTTCCGGCCTGAACCCTGACGCCTTCACAGACCTCAAGCTGATCAAAAAGGAGAAGCTCACACACAACTCATACATGCTGAGGTGGGGGGGGTGCACCCACGTCGGGAGCTGCAGCTTGACATGCAGCCAACAGCATGCACAGCGTCACAGTCATGCCGACTACTTGCAGCAACACGCAGCATGTATGCTGTTTTCAGTTGTGTTCACTGCAGGGGATGCGTATTGTGCAGTGCTTGGGTGACAGCTTGCACAACTACCACACAGACCACTGACGTTGCAGGTGCTGGTGTTTCCTGGCCATGCGGCACGCTCGTCTGCTGGCACGGCACAAAGTGCGTCCATGCACATTGATTCAGACGTCTTGTCCTCTCTGCTTGTCACGTCGCCTGGCTGCAGGTTTGAGCTGCCTGGTGGTCAGCCTGCCAACCTGCCTGTGGCGTCATGCATCCTCACAAAGTGAGCAGAGCGCTGAGGCTGGGCGCAGCTGCGCAGCTGGCTAGCGCTGGGTGGGCCGAGGACCACAAGCAGCTGCTACAGCTGTGCACACTGCGCAGCAAGGAGCACGTCAGCAGATGCAGGGACACTAGCCGCTGTAACACAGCACGTGTTGATGTTGCAGAAGCAGCGTGTCACAGTGCAGCACATATGGCTGCTGCAGACAGTACATCTGCAGTGTAGGCTGCAGACAGCACGTCTGCAGTGTAGGCTGCACTGGGGGTCATACGCAGGCCCTGCTACCATCCTCCACCGCTCGGCATCGTACTTGACACTTTGGCCTCTTGCACAGTGTGACACTACAGACCCTGGGCGATGGTCAGTACACGCACTGGTGCAGCCCTTCACCTTCTGCAAAGCTGGCACCGGCTTCATCACTGCCCATCATGGCCGCTGCTGCTGCTGCTGCTGCTGGTGTTGCTGCTGCTGCTGCTGCTGCCAGAGTGTCGCTGCAGGCCCCTGGCGACGAGAAGCTCAAGGTGGTGGTGCGGCCCTACACACCCGTGAGCGCGCCCGACGCTGCCGGCTACCTGGACCTGGTGATCAAGGCTTACGCGCAGGGCAAGATGAGCAAGCACATGGGGGACATGAAGGTGCGCAGGCGGCTGCGGCCCCTGAGCCAGTTGTAGCCACACCTAGGTGATCTGTGTGGTGATGGACTGCAGTGAGCAAGCAACAGAATGAGCCAGCAACTCAGGGGCAACAAGCCATCTGTGTGTGTGTTGGTGCTGCGGCCAGCCAGCGCCTGAATGAAACGCACCATGCTAGTTGTCTTTTACAAGATGGAGCTGCATGTGACACCTGCTGTGCTGCCTTCAGGTTGGCGACAGCCTCGCGTTCAAGGGCCCCATCATGAAGTACCCCTACAGCGCCAACGCCAAGAAGGAGATC
Source organism: Tetradesmus lagerheimii (assembly GCA_902809745.2). Classification (NCBI taxonomy): domain Eukaryota; kingdom Viridiplantae; phylum Chlorophyta; class Chlorophyceae; order Sphaeropleales; family Scenedesmaceae; genus Tetradesmus; species Tetradesmus lagerheimii. The sequence goes on along the minus strand of CADDIJ020001972.1, from coordinate 19,385 downwards.
GGCATGATCGCAGGTGAACACTGCGCTGCATGATCAGCTGGTATGATGCTAAGCACGCGGCAGCAGAGCACTCGCAGCTTGCTGCAAGCTGTGCTGGTCACAGAGTGTTGCTTTTGATGATCAAGTTTGTCAAAGGGGCTGGGCATGTTGGGCAACAACAAGCTGGCCTGTGACGTGCTCTGGAACCTGCATGGTACGTGTGTTCTGCTGAACCAGCTGCGCTGCTGCTGCTGCTGCTGCTGCTGCAGGTGGCACTGGCATCACCCCAATGCTGCAGGTGAGCTCACAGCTGCAGGTGCAGCACGACCCATCCTTGACCATTAGAAGCAAGCACTGCAGTTCATGACCTGCTGATGCCCGCCAGTGTCAGCTCAGTGTGATTACTGCGTACTCTTCAGAGCTGAAGCCACCTACACTGCGCTGCTTCACTGCTGCCGTCGCTGTGCGGCCAGGTTGCTGACGCCATCCTGGCCAACCCTGCCGAGAAGACCAAGGTGACGCTGCTGTTTGCCAACGTGAGCGAGGGCGACATCCTGCTCAAGAACAAGATTGACGCCATGGCAGCAGCACACCCGGACAGGTTCAAGGTGCACTACGTGGTCGACAAGCCGCGGTGAGCAGCGCACCAGGCGCGGGCGTGGCTTGTTGGTGTCAGCGGGCTGAAGGCTCACAGCTGGTCGTGTGTGCGCTCAATAGCCCTGCGTGCCAGGCATGCCTGCACAAGCCGTGCCTGCCAGTGGGATGCACCAGCAGAAGCAAGGCGTGTTTTATCGACCACAGGTAGGTGGCGATGCTGTGCACAGCTATGCAGGTCTAGCATACTTACATGCTGAAAACACTGCCCACTTCCGTCTGCACCTGCCATCAGAATGGCTGTCTCTCAGTGGGAGACAGCCATTCTGATGGCAGGTGCAGATGAAAGTGGGCAGTACTTTTAGCTTGTAGATAGTGCTGAACCTCCCACTGGGAGACAGCCATTCTGATGGCAGGTGCAGACGGAAGTGGGCAGTATTTTTAGCATGTAAATAGTGCTGAACCTCCCATTGGGAGACAGCCATTGTGATGGCAGGTGCAGACGAAAGTGGGCAGTACTTTTAGCTTGTAAATAGTGCTGAACCTCCCACTGGAAGACAGCCATTCTGATGGCAGGTGCAGACGGAAGTGGGCAGTATTTTTAGCATGTAAGTAGTGCTAGACCTTCCACTGGGTATGATACTGTATAAGAGCAAGTAATGGTCTACCGCAGTGCTGCACTTCTCATGTGCTGAGCACGCTGCAGCTGCTGCGCCTCTGTTGTCACAGGTGGGGAGGCATCTTCTGGAAGGGCAGCGTGGGCTATGTGACGCGGGACATGCTGGCAGCACACATGCCAGCAGCCAGTGCAGGCAGTGACGCGCTCATCATGGTCTGCGGCCCACCAGGTGCGTGACACACGCGGCAGCAAAACCTGCCCAGGTCATCGGCATGGGGTGTCACCTAAAAAGCACGTGCTCAGCTGCAGAGGACGGGAATGCAGCCCTGCCATGCTTGCTGAGCTTGGGAGCTGCGTTGCTCTGCAACCAGCTGCACAGCCAGCGCCACCCCTGCTTGCTGCAAGCAGACACCAAGCTGCAAACTTTGATACAATGCAAGCCCTCGTGTATGTGGTAGCACATGTCTGCTGGTGCCGGCTCAGCGGTCGTTGCTACTGTTGCAGCTAGCCGCTCTGCTGCTGACAGGTCACGGACTTGTGCATGCTGCTGCTGCTGCCGCCAGGCATGATGAACGCTGTTAGCGGCGACAAGGCGCAGGACAAGACGCAAGGAGAGCTGACAGGCCTGCTCAAGGCCATGGGCTACGCGCAGGAGCAGGTGTATAAGTTCTGATGCACCCAGCTGACGCGGCCGCCGCTCAAAGTTTGAGCCCAAGCGGATCGGATTCAGGCTCTGCCTGTCTGGCCCTGAGACGAGTTGCTGGTTGCGTATTGTTGAGCAGTTTCGCTGTTGTAGTCGCTAGGCAAGTTACTGCAGCTGCCGCTGTGTGGTTCAGCGCGCAGCGCAGCTGCTGTTCATGCTGTGGCACCATGCCCAGCCCTGTATCATGCGGCGGGCCGCCGGCGCTGCAGCATGAGGGTTGTGAGCTGGCAGCTGGCATGCTGCGTGCACCTGGCAGGCAGGACAGCTTGTGAAGATTGGCTGCGTGTCACTGACACCTGGCAGGCCGCGTATTGATTTTGCAGCAACACTATTTCTCAGCATGGAAGGCGCTCAGCAAGTTGCTGGCAGCAGGCTGGCGACTGCCAGGCAAACAGCAGGCTGGTTGCTTGAGTTGCGACGCAGAGCACCTTGTGTGTATGTCTGAAGGACGTCTGCCAGCCGTGACGGTCTCCAAGTGTGCTGCCCTGCTTTGCTGCATGGCTGAGGACAACTCTGAGGCCGAGCTTTGGCACTGAACCTGCACTCTGTGACAGGGTGCTTCAAGCACGTGCCTTGCAGGCACTGTATGCGATGAAAAACAACGAGGCATGCCCAGAGCTTGCGCAGTGCGATTGATTGTAATGCAAATGGGTTTACAGGGCTCCTGGACTCTAGTGCATGCCTTGCATCGTGCTACGCAATCAGCAACGCCCTTGCAGGCAGCATGCTGTCAGCATTTGGCCACCAACCAGGTCATCATCATCATCATGTTACCCATTAAGCCATAGCATCAACGCCATCAACCAGGTCGTGTGTCCCAGAGATATCTTCATGTTCACGAGCTCCAGACACTCTCCGGTGGCCTGTACAGAATCTTGATCACCTAATCTATCATTTCTGTTCAGCGAATGGCCAGTCAGGGAGGGTGTAACCTGCAGCCACAGCTGAACTGTGCAGCTGCTTGCATTGAGTCAGTCAGACAGAGCACACCCTGGGATGCTTGTATCGCGACGCGGTTGCGATGATAACAAAGTCTTTCAACAACACTCGCTGTACAAAAGCGATGCCAGCTGCAGCAACAGCACGTAAGATTGGCTGGTCCTGACAGACCCCTGACCTAACATGATCAGTGGCCTCCAGCATCCACTTCACTGGCTGGCACGCTTTCAGCGGTGAACATCTGTACAACATCGTAGTAACCGCCGGCCTTGGATTTATTGAATCGCTTATTCAGATGCATGCTGTGCCCGGTGGGACTGGACTTGCACGACCCAAACGTTTCCAGGGTGAACTGCAGTGTTTGATTCAACGCAAGTCGTCTGCTGTTCAAACACGTTAGATCCGATCCGGTGGCCGTCTTTAAGCTCTACTAGCTGCGGGCAAGCCCACAAACCTCAGCGCTGACACCCTTGCCGGGCTCCGATCGGGCGTGACCTGCCAGGCTGACACATACCGAGCAGCTTGTTGTTGTAGACAGAGAAGGTCTGGGAGGCTTCCACTGCAGGTGCCATCTGCACTGCACAAGACGAACCCTTGAAGGCTAGCCATTTGATCAGTCCAAGGCAGAGCTGGAGTCTGACCTTGAGTGAGCACAGTTGATAGTTCCAGTGTCCAGCCAGGAGCCGTGCCTGATCGCAGTCCACAGGGCGTGTAACAGCAGGGAATCGATGATAAGCTGTATGTGAGCTGGCTGTGAGCGACAATGGCGGATCAAGAGCTAATAGCTGCTCTCAACGAGAGCGGACATTTTCAGCATTTCGAGACTCTTGGAAAGGGGAGCTTCGGTTACGTCGTGAGGGCCTGCAGGAGGACTGCAGACAGCACACAGGCCGCTGGGGAAGCTCTAGCCATCAAACTACTCCCACGTGCAGAGGTGAGTGGGTTAATATGGTTTTTATATGTCATTTACTCGTACAAGTGTGGCCAAGGGATGCTGCAAGTCTCCAGATGCACTGGAGCAGTAAGTAATGGGGCAACCTTCACTGGGCCATAACCGCACGTCCTGCTGTACGAGCAGGGCGCTTGTTATTACTTTCTTAACAAGTACGCAGCACTGCACTCCCTCTTGCCTGCAGACGTGCGCAGCTCATAACTGCAACAGCAGTGCTGCTGTCACTTGCCCCTTGCCCTTCCGCCCCTCTTGCTACCCTGACCTCTGTGGCCGCACCCGGCACGCAAATTGCGTGCCAGGTGTGCCCTTGGTTCGTGCAGCACTGCTTGCAACCATGCCTGCTGCCATGTGCCGCATAGCCCGCGCACGCCACCACCTTGCTCCACCCCACCCTCACCTCTCCACCCATCCAACCCCTGCTGCACCTAACCCGTTGCACGCACCACCACGCCAGGTCACCAAGTATGTCGAGGCGGAGATTGTCAACCACAGCCTCATGCGCCACCCGCACGTCATCCAGTTCAAGGAGGTCTTCCTGTCGCACCGCTTCATCTGCATCGCCATGGAGTATGCCACGGGCGGCAGCCTGTTCCAGTACGTGCAGCGCCAGGGCCGGCTCAAGGAGGCTGTGGCGCGCTGGTTCTTCCAGCAGCTGGTGGTGGGCGTGGACTACTGTCACCGCAAGGGCGTCGCCAACAGGGACATCAAGCTGGAGAACACGCTGCTGCAGGTGGGGGGGGGGCAACCAGGCCTGCACTGGCGGCGTAGGGAGGAGAGGCGTGCAAAGCTGTGCAGTGGTGGGCGGTGTGGCTTGCCTGGGCAGGCGCCTGGTGCTCCAGCCGCAGCAGCAGCAGCAGCGGGTGCAACAGGGAGTCTTGTCTTGTGCCTGGTGCTGGGTACCATGTGTGTGACTGGCTGCTCTGCGCCCGCCTGCCCCTGTCCTGCCCCTGCGCAGGACGTGCCGCGCCTGCCGCTGCCGCTGGTGAAGATCTGCGACTTTGGCTACAGCAAAGCAGAGAACAAGAGTGCAGCAAAGAGCAAGGTGCGGCAGCAGCAGCACGGCAGCACCGCAGCAGCAGCAGGCTCTACAAGGGTACCCTGCTCATGATATGGCAGCGCAGGGACAGCGTGGTCGCATCGCAATTAACTACATCGCCAGTAAAGATCATATGCAGCAGGCGTAGAGATCTTGCGGGCGCCAACGCCACATGTTGTAGGCGTGCGCCCACCGTTAGTGTGCTCACCAGCAACGACCCCCTGCTCACACACTTGCTGCTTGCCACTGCTGCTCGCCCGCCACCGGGTGCAGGTTGGCACGCTGACGTACATGGCCCCTGAGGTGCTGATCGGCATCAACAGCGACGGCAAGTATGACGGCAAGGTGGCCGACATCTGGAGCTGCGGCGTCATGCTGTACGTCATGCTCTGCGGCAAGTACCCCTTTGACAGCCCCAACGCAACAGGTGAGCACAGCACGGCTGGCAACATGCCGTACTGATGGGGCCGCAATGTGGCTGCTCATCTGCTGTTGCGCAGGCAAAGTCTTACGTGCTGATTGAGCTGCCAGGCCGCATGCAGATTCTCGACAGCTGAAAGTCTTTGCGCCCGCCATCGGTCCTGCAGTGCACGGACCCAGTGTGTGTTCGTCAACAGGTAGAATGACTGCTGCCGCATTCCTGCAGGCATCATTGCTGCTCCCAACGACTTCATCAGCATGCTGGAGCGCATGGTGGGCCGGCAGTACCACTTCCCGCCAGACGCAGCCATCAGCGCAGAGTGCATCGACCTGCTGCAGCAGATGCTGCTGCCGGAGCCGCACCGCCGCATCACTGTGGAGGGCATTATGGCACACCCCTGGTTCAACACCAACCTGCCGCCTGAGGCAAGCAGCATGAACGCAACCTACCTCAGCGCAGCGCCGCCGGTCGGTGTGCTGGCCCCTGAGGCGATCAGGCGGCTGATCGAGGAGGCGCGGTTGCCTAGCCGCAGCTGCAAGGTGGACCCCAGCCTGAGCCCGCAGCAGCAGGCGGCAGTGGTGATGCAGCTCGTCACAGAGGAGCAGCAGCAGCAGCAGGCGTGCGGTATGCTTTGCGAGGACCATCAGCAGCAGCACGTGCGGGTGCCCGTACAGTGCCAGCACCAGCACCAGCAGATGGCGTCGGCATGCGATGCAGCACCTGCCGCGGCAGACTATCAGCAGCACCAGCAGCTCCTCGCGCCAGGCGATGCTCTGCCACACTTGCTGCAGCAGCAGCAGGTGATGCTGTTGCAGCGCTTGCAGGAGCAGCAGTGGCAGCAGCAGCAGCATGGCCAGGCACAGCAGCAGCAGCAGCAGCCGGCAGGCCTGCCGGAGCACCACGAGCGGGTTGCTGACGTGGACGATGAGGTGAGATGCCAGCAGGGCCACTGCTGCAGCACGTGTGAACACAGGTGGCAGGGCTGCAGGGCGAGTGCCAGCTGCAGAGCTTGTGTGTGAGCAGTGCTGTTGCAGGGACCCTTGGCGGCAGCAGCCACCGTCCCTGCTGCACTGCAGCATGCAGTGGGATTGCAAGCAGGTGGTGCAACTTATTGCATGTGTGTCACTGCCTCTGTGGCATGCCATGCTCTGTCAACAGCGCTGAAGCTCCTGTCAGCCGGCTGGCGATCACATGGCGTCATCTGTTCACTATTTATTGACGCGCTCATGGCCCGCGTGCCGCAGACGCTGATGATGATCGACACCGCCATCAGCGCGCAGATGCTTGGCGGGGGCGGCGCTGCGTCAGCCGACCTGCAGGCCTACCTGGCCGGCTCCCAAGGCCCGCTGAAGAACTGACAGCCAACGACACGGGGAAGTTCACAGTGGAGGCTGTGGTTACGTTGTTGGCATGCAAGCGAGAGTATTGTTGAATGTTGCGGTGGATGTTCTGCTTATATGTGCGTTTGTGGCCAGCTGGTGTGTGTGGTGCATCTGTGGATGGGTGTGCATGGCTGGCTGCGTGTTGTGTTGAGTTACTATGGCTGCATGACAGCACAGATGAGGCGTTGAGTAGCAGTGGTGCTGCAGCAGTCCTTGTTGAAGGGATGGTGTGGAAAGGTGTGTTGCTCCAGGGGTTGGGTGAGGTGTGTGAAGGGGCTGGAAGGGCAGTGTTGCAGGGTGGTGGGGGTGTTGGTGGGCGGGGTACAAAACTGCATCAGCAGCAGGTCTGTAGGCAGAGAAGTGGACAGCGCACCCCTAAAGGCACGTTGCGCAGCTGTGGTGACTGCAGCTGCTGCAGTCGTTCAAGGTGGGGGCTGTGAAGCTGCTTGCAAGTTTTGTGTGTTTGTGTTCCAGCGGCTGTGATGTGCCTAAGGCACGGTTAGTATGAGTGCGTGCCTGACAAATGCCGTGTGAGTGTGGCGGGGGCAGGTTCGTGGGGTGGCGTTGGTGCAGGAGTGTTGCTGCACACCCTTTCTGCTGTGCATTGACCTGCTGTAATTGGGCTGTGTGTGATCATCTTTGTCTGCAACAGAACATACGGGCGGCTGGGGTGTTCTGCTGCTCTGTTCTCTCCCCAGCTTTGATGAGCAGCGCATGCGTTACGGGTGCAGACATGTCTTGTTGGCGTGGGCGCACTGAAAGATAGAACAGTGAGCGTGTGGGGTGGGTCGGCATGCATGCCAGATGCCTGTGGCCTCTAACCTCGTTAGCAAACACCATGTTAGGGTGTGGTTTTCTTCTTCTCTCGCAGTTGCACCAGCATGGCCACGATTGTGCAGCGGTGCTCTGCTGCCGATGAGCGCAGCTGACAGAAGTGCATGATGAGTTGGGCCTTTCACAGCAGGTTATCCTTGCCTGCGGATCTACACGCCGACCAGCGCTCGTCCGATAGCTTTGTGGTTGGGTTCCGCCTCTCAGAGATGCACTGGAGGGGCAGTGTGGCTATGGATCACATGTGCTTTTCTTGAAGAGGCATGCACATGGGATGAAAGCACAGCGGTTAGTGTCAGCGGCAGAGTGAGCTGTTGTTAATGACTGCCTGCTGCGGATGCCTTGGTGATGCCGGTGCCTTGCGCGGTGGAAACTAGGCAGCGCAAAGCTCATTAATGTCTGTGCCAGGTGTTGCTTACACGTGTGGATGCCTACTGCAAGCATGGTGTGCGGCAGTGCAAGGCCCAACTTGCCCCCAACGGGGCAAGCGCGCCTCTCAGCCCGATGTTTGTTTGTGTGGCCCAGTGCTTGCTTATACGTAGGGCAGTGCAGGGCTGTTGTCAAGGATACATGGTATGTGTGCATCTCTGTTTTGCACAGAAGTCTCTGGTTGCTGGTGATGGCTCTGCACTGCACATTAGTGGTCAGGGACTGCTGTGGGCTATCGCTGCCCCTAGTCAAGCATTATGTCTTAGCAGCATGAAAGACATGTCATGTTGATGTGAAATTGCAGGACTGTTTTGCTGGCTGTGATTAAGCTGGCGCCTGGTTGGAGCCGTACTGTTGGGCGGTCAGTTGTTATTTTGTACTGATGATAATCGTGCCAGCACCAGTGTGTGTTTGCAATCGGGGCACTGCAGAACAAAGCTCAGGTACATGCGGCTTCTGGCTACAGACAGCGCTGGGTTGTACAGCACATGTGTCGAGGTGTGGAGGCATGGTTTGGCGCGCAGGCAACCAGTGCTGAGCACTTGCGTTCTTGCATGTGCTGGAGAAGCATTGTGTGTGTTATTGGGGAGTGTTGGGGGGGCCAAGGTGCTGCCTCTATGTGACTAGTTGATGTTGCATCAATCAGGGTGCATGGCTCTCTGCTAAGCAAGGCGGCCTCAGACGCCAGTGGCGGGTTGGCAGTCTGGCGATGGGCAGGATGGGTTCCGTAGAATCGGTCACATTGATGTTCTGTACTTTCGTGTGTCGCTGCGTGACTCTTTTGTGAATGTGGGCTGTGGGCGGCGCTGCAGGCATTCGTGTCAGTGGATGTGTTCTGAATTGGGCCCACTGCTAGCGTTTGAGAACTCGTATTTGCTTGCTTTGCGCCTGCAGCCAATCTGAACAGCTTATTACACGAGCATCGCACTGCTCAGCCTTGCATCAGGCGTGCAGGAGTTGTGCTTGTGATCTGTGCGTGTGCAGTGGTGTGTGTCTGCTTTTCGGCAACGGTGCTTGGCGCATATGCTCAGCCATGGTTCGGTGTTGTGGTGTGCTGCGTGGCTATTACTCGGCAGAGTTCTTGTAGAGATTCTCACAGATTCGGATGGCTGGCTCATAGGATTCTTCTAAATGCACTTTCAGCTGCCTCGTCAGGCTACAAGGATGTTATTGCCACGGTGTGTCAGTGTTTGGTCAATGATGTTACACGGTTTCGCGTCGGGCATCACGGTTGGATGTCATCGCTCTTGTGGTCTTGTGGTCTTGCGTCTTGCGCTCTGTTGTGGTACGCAGCTTAGAGGTCTTTGTATTGTTTCAAACAGGTGCCTGTCAGCAGTGCCTGCGTTGCAAGGCTCCTTGCTGCTTGTGCAGTGCCATTTGATGCGCAACATCACCCAAGCAATTGGCCTGCTTCGCCAAGGTGTGACAGGTTGGCGGAGCTGCTTGGAGAGGCTACTTGCAGGGGTGCAGTGATGTGGTTTGTTCAGTCTGCCTGCTTCTGCAGTCATAGTCTGTTGGTCGCTCAAGTGTGCTGGGGTGCTTGCAGCTGAAGCCGTGTGCTGGTTGACTTGCTTGAAGTGTTGGGTGGGCAGTAGCCTGCTGAGGATCAATGTTTGACCATTCAAGTCTTTCTGCAGTTGTGGCGCTTACGCAGTCGGCCACGCATATGTTACATACAATATGTACGTTTTGATGTTATCATGCATCACAGATCACTTAAATTGAATCGTATGCCACCTTAAGTGCTGCATGGCCTCCATATCACGCTCTGTGTTTGAGCCAGGGTTCTTGGTCATGTCACATCGCTCACACACATGGGCGCGAAGTGTAGCGGGACGGTTGCAGCTGGCAGGCCCTGCCTGAGGGGCAGGAGCGCGGATGCACTGATGATGACGTCAGCCACTGCTGCTGCGCTGCTCTTGTCGAGTTAGCAGCTGGCCCGGGTGAGGCTGGAGGCTATCATGGGATGCTGAAAGCGGCATGCACAGAGATGTGGCAGCTGCATGCTGTTGCACTTGCAAGCAATTGCATTGAAATGCCGTAGCGCTGGGATCTTCCATAAGGAGGTTCAGGCATGGTGGTGGCGCAAGCATGGTGTGCAGCCTGGTGGCTGTGTGATTCAATCTCAAGTTGAGATTTAGCAACCATTTCAAGTTGAGGTTGGTACAGCTAGCTGGCTGGTCATTGCATGCGCACAGCAGGGAACCTGGTGCAAGCAGCATGCGTGGTTGCGAACTTTTGTTGTTGTGTGGCACTGACAGGTCACAACAGTGTTGTGTGGCCCCCTAGGCGATGATGTCCTCCCAGCCAGGAGCAGTGCCGCTGGCAGCTGGTGCAGCGTGTCACGCGCTTTGGCAAAGCAAGGCTTCTGACGGTCTTGTGATCTGTCAGGTCATGTGGCGGGTTTGAGAAAGCTCCTTCTCAAATCCAGCCCTCAGTTGCAGGACCTCGGACTCTGCGTGCCACATGCTCTCGCCGCAGTATGCGCAAGGGACGCTTTCAAAGCCTATGGTAGCCCGAATATCTTATAATCGCTGTGTAACTAGTGCGTCAGCAAGTCGAGTGAGTTTTGTTGTTGCGTTGTTGTTGTGTCGTCGTTGTTGTTGGTCGTTGTTCAGTGGCAGGGTTGTTGCCTGATCAAGTATGTGCTAACTAGTGCCTGCTTGGTGCTGCAGGCAACTTGGTTTCAGTCGTCCAATATTTAACTTTGACTAGAGCGAAGGCAACCCTTCAGGATATAATCCTACTGTCCCATTGCAAACTCTGTTTGCGGTGGGTATCATTGCTGTGCCCACCGCAAGATGACAAGCCAGTGCTAGCCCCAGCATGCTGCCGTTGCTGCTGCTGCTGCTGCTGCCGACGCTGCAGCTGCTGCTGCAGTGGCTGATGCTGTCTTTGTGCTGCATCAGCCACAGACAATCCTGCCTGTTCACAGACAGGGCACACCCAGCAGCCCTCAGGGATGCTGGTGAGTGTTGGCTGTAGGCAGAAGGTATGGTAGCCTGCATTGCAGATATCACAGCAGCATCTGTGCCTCTTGCTGGGGTGAGCAACAAACCTCACAGCATACACTGTCATCGACTGCTGGCAGCCGAGCACCATGCTGCAGTTGCTGACGAAGCAGCTCTTGCTGCTGATGCTGCTGCTCCTGCTGCTGCTGCTGCTGCCGCAGCAGCTCCTGCTGCTGACTCAGCTGAATACGCTATGACTGCCTACAGCAGCTGTTTCTGTGGCCCTGTGCACCAGCAGGGGCTTCTGCTGCAACAGCACCTGCGGCTGCAGCTGCCAACTCCTGCTGCTGCTGATGCTGCTGCTGCTGCTGCAGCTGTTGCTGCAAGCGGTCAAACTGCCTACAGCGTCGTTTGCTGGGGCGCACTGTTTCACCAGCGATCTCTGCTGCGGCTGCTGCTGCAAATGCCTGCTGCAAGTCATCTGCAAGGCCCTGGAGGTCTGGTGGCTGTTGCACCTGGCCAGAAAGCTGCTGCTGGTGTATCTGATCCCTCCATGCCTGCTGGCGCTGCAGCTGCTGTGTTTGCTGCGCATGGAATTCTGCGATTCGTCTGGGTCCTGTACATCTAAGTCGTCTGTTTGCCGCAGCAGGTCTAAAACGGCCTGCCTATGTTCTGCAGTAGCTTTGATGCACTTGTCGAAGACGTGCCTAGCACATTGCTGTAGCCTTGAAGACAGGCCATAGTCACACAAGTTGCGGCTTACTCTGTTCTTTGATTCTCGTGTGAAATATCGTGCGATGAGGAAATTTGTTTGTTTGGGCATGCCCGAATTGTGAAAACGAACATTGCACTGACGAAGAACAGCAAGTACAATCGAGATATTGTATTCAATACACAGTGAGTCATGGTCCTTGTGATGTACAATTTGACTGGACGATATGGGCGAAGCCGCCTGAGTGTTACTTTACAGCCTCCACAGACAAGACATCCGATACAGGCTCCAACATGCTCAACGCACTTTGAATGTGTTTAGAATGCCAATGCGGTGGCATTCAAGTCTTGAAATTGCCCCAATCGGAGGCGCGATTTCCGGGCCGGACCGGGCCCAAACATTGCACGAGGTACTGCATAGGAGAGGTACCCTATTCGACTCCTTGCATATTTTGCATATTCCGCCTAGGTCTCAACTTGCAACAAGCTTGTTACCCCGTGGTGTACAATGGCATTACTGAATATCCCAGGGGAGAGCCAGGGTACCACAAGAAACTGCGTGCTGGCCCCAGGGTAGATGGCCGCGCCAGTGCCCGTCAGCAGTTCTTGACCCCGCGTGAGTATGCAGCATATATTGCTCATGACCATCAGGTGGCTGATAACTTTCTTATGGTGTGTGCCAACCGTTTGTTTCAAGAGTGGTTGGTGGACCAGTACAGCAAGATAGAGAGTGACAAGTTGCACTACATTAAAACCCATCAAAGTGAGCTGCGTGCTGATGTTTATAGGGGCTTGGCTGATGCCCTTGACGGTGGTGACACTGCAGTTGATAGCCTTGGCAGGCGTGTCATTTTGCCCTCATCCTTTGTTGGTGGTCCACGGCATATGGCACAGTGCTATCAAGATGCTATGGCCATTGTTAGGGACCTGGGCAAACCCAGTTTGTTCATTACTAAAACATGCAACCCCAACTGGATCGAGATCACACGCGAGCTCAGGCCTGGACAGAAGCCAAATGACCGGCCTGACATAATCAACCGTGTATTTAGGATTAAGTTAGATGAGTTGCTTGATGATATCAGGAAGAACGGTGTGTTTGGGTGTGTTGTTGGTGAGATTTATGTTGTAGAGTTCCAGAAGCGCTGCCTGCCTCATGCACACATCTTGATCATATTGCATCATGATGACAAGTTGAGACTGTAGATGACTATGATTTGGCAGTGTGTGCACAGTTGCCCGACCCTGCACAGTGTCAACAGGAGCCTGAGCTGTACCAGACTGTCACCAGTTGCATGCTGTATGGCCCATGTGGCATTTTGGGCCCAACCTCACCGTGCATGGTGGATGGCCAATGCTCTAAGAACTTCCCCAAGGAATTTCAAGAGCAAACGGTCGATGCCGGTGACAGTTACCCACTATATGCTCGTTCTGACGACGGCATCACTTTCATTACTAGGGCAGGTGTGACCGTTGACAACCGGTGGGTTGTGCCCTGCAACCGGTGGCTGCTGTACAAGTTCCAGGCCCACATTAATGTTGAGGTGTGTGCATCTGTTCAGGCTGTGAAGTATCTGTACAAGTATGTTTACAAAGGACATGACTGTGCCCGTGTTTGTGTAGTCCGTGCTGATGGTGGTGCTGCTGCTGCTGCTAATGGTACAGTTGGCCAACAACAACAGCAACCCGTCAACCGTGATGAGGTGAAGGCCTTTGTAGATGGCCGTTATGTATCTGCATCAGAGGCTCACTGGCGCATCATGTCCTTTGACATGCATGAGGAGCTGCCCAATGTTGTTCGATTGGCTGTGCATTTGGAGGGCCAGCAGACTGTTATGTTTAGGGGCAGCGATGTTGCAAATGCACATGCTGCACTTGATAGGTCCAGCACCACCCTGACTGCATGGTTTTACTATAACAAAGCAGCAAAAGAGAAGTACGAGGCTGAATGCGCGGCCGTGCAGCCCCCTTTTGCTTTGCCTGCTGAGCCAGAGTGCCTCAGCACATTGTACCATGACTTCCCTAAGATAGATGTGTACAAAAAAACCGACCGCAAATGGACAGACCGGCAGCGTGTTGGCAACTCCAGAGGTCTACAACCCATTGGTAGGATGTACAATGCACACCCCAATGATCAGGAGAGGTTCCACTTGCGTATGTTGTTGTGTCGTGTGCCTTGGGCCACCTGCTATGGTGACCTTAAAACATACAATGGTTTGGGGTACCGCACATTCCGGGATGCATGATTGGCACGTGGTCTCTGAGAGGATGATGGAGAATGGGATAGGTGCATAGCAGAGGCAGCATCTTTCAAGCACCCTTCCAGCCTGCGAGAGATGTTTGCGGCGCTTTTGCGTCATAACAACTTGCAGCAGCCCGCAGTGTTGTGGGATAAGTATAAAATGGATTTTTGTGAGGATATTTTGCACCGTGAGCGCAGTATCAATCCCTCCAGGCAGCTGGATGCACAAGTGTGGGATCAGGCCCTGCTTGACATTGAGTGGCGTTTGTTGCAGATGGGTGGTGACAGGTTGACTGCATACAACATGCCTACATATTCTCCAACCGCAACCAGGCACTCTCCTGGCTTGCGTGCTGAGGAACTGGCAAAGTTTCCACCAGCTGAGCAAGCAGCCATACGTGACCAATGTGTGCCACAGCTGTGAATGCTCAGCAACGTGCTGTTTACGATGCTGTGTTGGGGGCCGTCCAGGGCAACCTAACCCAAAAGATTAACAAAGGTAGCCGCGTGACGCGGGTACTGGGTCCAGCTAGTTACTGAATATGAGACAACTGGCATTGCCAAGCAGCATGTCACATCGCCAAGCAACATGGACGCACCAGCACAACTCGTATGAATGTTGGGGCTGCACTGAGGTGTGTGCGAGCCGCCAAACTGAGTGCGCTGCTGTCACTGTTGCGTCATGCTCCTGCAGTGCCGTGCGTGACAGACTAGCTTCAGGCATTACTGCCAGCAAAGCAACATGTCACATGTGACATCTGACAAACAAGCTCTACAGTAGTAACTGAGCCACAACCATGGTTCATCAGTACGTTGATTTCAGGGCAGCGTACTGTCCAAAGTACGTGAAAGTACGTACTAGTACGCGCATTGGGGGAGTACGTGGCTTTAGTACGTGGTCTCTGCCTTGCAGTCACACGTACTGCCTTGTCACTCACATGTTAGACCACCAAGAGGCATCCTAGAGGGCCTACGCCATAGTGTAGGCATTATATACATTACGTACGCAGTTTGAAACCCTGTCGCACACCAATTGACACAGCATGAGCGCCGACTCGCCAATTGTGGTTGATGAGCTCAGCAGCAACCCAACAGACCACTTCAAGGTCCTAGAAACGCTCAATCACGGCCAAAAGCACTTTAAGTGCAACTACTGCAACCTCCAATTCAAGGGCACAGGCACTCGCTGTTATGTGCACCTGACTGGTGAAGGCAGCGGTGTTTCAGCCTGCACAGCAGTGCCAGAGAACGTGATCACCTGCATCAAGGCCGCCAAGACCAAGAAGCAGGCAGACAGCAACAGAAAGCGTCAGGCTTCAGAAGCTGCTGCAGAAAGCAAGCGCCAGCGACGTGAGAGTGTGCCAGGCGGCAGCAGCTCAGTGCCAACTGGCAGCGGTGGCTCCGTTCGCTCCAGCCAGGTGAGGCTTGCAATCAAGCCTGGGACTGCAGCGTTTGCTGTCTGCTGTTACAGCAGGTTGTTATGTTCTGTTGCCGTGGAATTGGACTGCATGGCCCATTATTGCTGCCACTGCTGACCACCATTGCTGCCGCTGCTGCTGCTCCTGCCCGCTGCTGTGGCTGCTGCCCACCAGATTGGCAAGGCTTTTGCCCGCGCTGACAAACAGGCTATTGACAGGCCCTGGCTGACTTCATTTTTGCAGAAGGCCTGCCCCTTCGCACAGTGCAGAGCCCCTTCCTGCGCCAGTTCATTCAGGCAGTCCAGAAGGCGCCTGCCCCCTACACTCCACCTGCCTACAACACCCTGCGCACCAGCCTGCTGGATGATGCCAAGAAGCGCGTCACAGAGAGCTTGCGGCCCTGGGAGCAGCGGCTGCAGGAGACAGGCGGCACCTTGTGCTCTGATGGCTGGAGTGATGCCGCAAACAGGCCCCTGCTGAACGTGCTGGCGGTGAACCCCAAGGGCGCCAAGTTCCTGACAGCAGTGAACACCAGCGGCACTGTCAAGTCTGCTGAGTTCATTGCTGGATGCCTCATGGAGGCTATTGAGGAGCTGGGCCCTGACAATGTGGTGCAGGTGAGATGCAAAGCAGCTGGGCCATGCCTCAAGCAGCAGATGCAGTGTGCAGGTGCGGCAGGAGAAGCGGAACTGGCAGTGCACAGACAAAATTGGTTCCCTTGTCAGGCAACCTACAACTTGTGCACCAGGTTTCAGTACGAAGGCAACTCAATGCTGCTGCTACTGCTGTTGCGCTGCTGCTACTGCTGTCATTTTGCTGCTGCTACTGCTGTTGTGTGCATGCACAGGTTGTCACTGACAACGCGCAGGCCTGCCGTGCAGCTGGCGCCCTTATTGAAGCACAGTACCCTCACATCACGTGGTCGCCCTGTGTGGCACACGTGTGCGACCTGGCGCTGGAGGGCATCTTTGCCCTGTCCTACTTCAAGGAGGTGCACAGCAACACCAAGGGCTTTGTGGGCTTCATCAACAACCACCACCACACCCTGGCAGCATGGCGGCAGCACCAGGCAAATGCAGAGGGCAGTGTGCTGCAGCTCATCAAGCCTGGTGAGACCAGGTTTGCGTCAGCACTGCTGATGATTGAGCGCACCATCAAGGTCAAGGCCAAGCTGCAGCAGTTTGTGGTGTCCGACAACTGGAACAACGCCATCGCCACCATGAAGGCCGGTGACAAGGTGCGGCAGTGTTGGAAATCTTGCAGAGCTGTTAACTGCACATTGCCTGCCCCCTTCTCACAGGATACAGGGTGACGCTGATGAACCCTGGTGCATGGCAGCCGTGATGCTGCTGACTTGGCCTTATGCTGCCGCACATTGTTGCATACCGCATGCAGCACACCTGCACATGGCTGCACAAGTGCCCTTGTGAGAAGTGTTGACCCCACACCTGACAGCATTTGTGGTGCAACAATGCTCATGTGCCACTGCCTTTGCATTCCAGGACACCGCTAACACCTACAAGGACATCATCCTGAGCGCTGCGCACTGGACAGCAGCTGAGCAGGCGTTTACTGTGTGCGAGCCTATCCTGCGGCTGCTGCGCTTTGCTGATGGAGATGTGCCAAGCAGCGGCAAGATCCACTACTACGCCTACAAGGTGCAGCAGCGGCTGCAGGAGGTGCAGCTGGATGATGAGGTCATGGATGAGGTGCAGGACATTTGGACGCAGCGGTGGGAGTACATGAGCAGCCCGCTGCATGGTGCAGCCTACTGCCTCGACCCTGAGTTCCTGACAGATGAGGGGATGGACCTGGGCAACAACAGGGATGCATGTGTATCTGACCTGCTGAAGATGATCAACAAGCTGGTGGCAGTGTCTGATAGGCAGGCTGTGCGGTTGTCATATGCTGCCTTTCGCAGCAAGGAGGGGCTGTTTGGCGAAGCAGAGGCGCATGCTGATGCTGCTGCGATGCCAGCGCACCAGTGGTGGAGCATATATGGTGCAGACCACCCCAGCTGCAGAAGCTGGCCATCACCCTGTTGTCTCAGGTGTCAAGTGCATGCTCATGTGAGCGCAATTGGTCCTCATATGATTTCATTCACAACAGGCGGCGCAACAGGCTCACACCTGCACGTGCGCGTGACCTAGTGTTTGTGTTCACTAATGGCAGGCTTGTGCGGAAGATGGCTGTCGGGGAGGAGGGGTTCATTGGGTGGGATGAGGAAGAGGAGATGGAGGGGAGTGGCAGCGAGGGTGAGGGAGAGGAGGGTGAGGAGGGAGAGGAGGGGGGTGAAGGTGAGGGTGAGGCCGAGGGGGTGAGGGTGAGGGAGAGGAGGGAGAGGGGGGCAGCTGTGAGGTTGAGGGGTGAGGGCAACGTGTAGCTGTGTAACCACAAGCACCAGCCTGGCTTTTAGGGGAGTTCCCACAGTACAGCGTACTTTGCACCGTACTACAGCGTACTCTGTCTCAGCCGCCACGTACTCTAGCGTACTACGCACTACGTACTACGTACTGATGAACCCTGGCCACAACAGTGCAACATCAGGTGTGGGTTACACCACCTGAGCAAGAAAGACGTCTCTTTTTGTGCAACGCGGTTGCCGATGCCGAAAGGTATGGCTTACAAGGATTGATTATGATTATTATTATTTGTGCAACGCTAGGCGGCAACGCTGCACCTGCTGTAGCTGGCTGTGTGCTCACATCACTGATCATCATGACGGTGATCAACACCAACAACGACGACACGCAAGCCTTGCTGTGACAGGTCTTGACAGTTCTCAGCTGACGTGCAGGGCAGTGGCAGCCCGTAGGGGCTTGCAAACCAACATGCAGCCCCTAGATAAGTAACGCGGGCCAAATCACTCGGGCACATGATTCTTGCAGAGTTTGGCACAGCCTTTTCAAACTGAATCCTCCAGCACTGGGTGTTTGGCGCTATAGATGACACTGCGTGGTACACGGCGCCATGCAAGTAGCAGCCAGCAGATCATCAGACAACTGCAAATATAGAGAGTGGAAGTTACACGTAGGCCGTTCGCCATCTCAGATGGCATGCACCACACAAAGTGAACGCAATCTTGCGCCAAAAAGGGAGATTGAAGCAACTTTGAAGCCAAAATAGTCCTAGACTCTCGATCAGGATTGTACAAGGCATAAGCTGGCACACCTAAAAGTGTGCTTTGAAACACCATAAAAGCGGGAGTAAACTGGCTAAAGCCAACATGAGCGCAATCCAATGGCACATCACAATGGATGCGATGCTAGTTGCACCAGAGATCATCCATATCAACCACTCCTCAAAAGTTGCGGCATCTCAAAAGACACCACCACCTGACATCACCATGCGCCAAATGTTCACTTCCCAAACCTCCACACTGCGCCACTGCTACTAAGCCTAGCTGCCAGGCACCTCCGCTGGCAGCGGTGGCACCTCTTCCCAGCTGCCCCGACGTCCATCTGCATCACCACGGCGCCAGCGCATCAGTGTGGCACGCGACCACCGGGTGCGCACGCCCTGCTGCTGCAGCTCACGCCGCAGTTGCTGCATAGCCTTTCGCTGCTGCCGCTCCTCTGCACTGAGCATTCCGTCAACATAAATGCTGTGACCAGCCTGCCGCAGGTTGCTGCGGATGCGGCCGCCAAGCATGTTGCTCAGCAGATCCGCCTCCTTCAGCGTAACCTCCCCCAAGCACATTGATCGCCGCGCGCCTGAGGCGCTGCCGCTGCTGCTGCCGCCGCTGCCACCACCTGCAGCAGCAAGGGTCTCGTTACCCTCTGCTGCTGCTGGCTTTAGTGACCACACAATGCGTGCAGAGGTGATGCTGCTTGGAGTAACACCACCGCACTCAACTAGTGTAGCCACCAGGTCGGCACCACCCGTGCCCACAGGGGCGTGTACCATGAACCGCGCAGGTTGTGGCTGCTGCTGCTGCTGGTGCTGCTGCAACTGCTCCTGCACTTGCGTCAGCATTTGCTGCTGCCCTTGCTGCTTCTGCAGCAGGCGCTGCTGCTCTTCGCGTTGTGCCTGCAGTTGCTGCTCCACCAGCTGTTGCAACAGCTGAAGCTGCTCCTGCTCCTCCTGCAGCCGTCAGTCCAACTGCTGCTGCTGCTCTTGGATGCCCGCCAGGCCGGCATTGAATGTGCTGCTTGCGTCCGTTAGCTGCTGCTTGAGGGATG
>CADDIJ020001970.1:0-67724 GCA_902809745.2 Tetradesmus lagerheimii | reverse complement strand
AGATATCACTCGGCACACCCCCCTACTACCCCAAATATCATCAGAAACAAAACGCAACAAGTTAGTGGATGCATCAGTCAACGAAAACACATTGCGCAATTTTTCAGCGCCGCCAGCAACATCACGCAAAACAGACCGAATTTCATCAAGCATAGTATCCCTCTGAGCAGAAGTAGCGGGACAGCAGCTGGTGTGGATGATTTGGGCACTAGCATGAAGAACACAATGCCACCACTGTCACCTCTTGCACGCAAGCAACTGCTGCTGCTGCTGCTGCTGCTGCTGCTTTCCGCTGCTGCGACTGTGGCATGCAAGCATCGCTGGTCTCCCACTGCTGCTCATGCTTATGTGGGTCGTTCACAGCTGTTTCCAGGTGGAAGCAAGCACCTGCTGCAGCAAGCAAGATCCGTGACAGGTTATGGTTGACACATTCAGCAGCTGCTGGCTAGTGCTGCACCGCTTGTAGCTTTGCTGCTGCTGCTGCTGCTGCTGCTGCTGCTGCTGCTGCTGCTCCCGCTGCTGCTCAGTGCAATATCAGGCTGCTCCCACCCACCTGTCAAAACTCAAGCCAGTGTACTTTGCGCTCCCTGACACAGCAGTTGCTGGGCCAACCAGGGCTGTGGTAGAGGGAGTCAGCTGAGCACCGGAGATCAACAGGCCCTTGCCGCCCTTGGATGTCTGGATGGCCCCTGCAGCAGCAAGACGCAGAGAAACCACAGCAGTTGACGTGTTGCACGGCACATGCGCAACACTATACATGCTGCAGGATACTGAACTGCCAACAGTGCACCGCATGTATTCGCACTGTTGGGCTGCAACGTAACAGCACATGGATGCCCAAAGCACAGCAGCAGCAGCAGCAGCAGCAGTACAGCCATCGGACACTCACTGAAGCCATGGATGGCAAGAGGCGAGCCAGACCACTTTTGGTACAGTCCGTTTAGTGTTCCGAAGGGCGTGGGTGCCGCTCTCTGCGGCTGTGCTGCCTGTGGCTCTGCGGCATGTGCCACAACAAGCACCACGGCCAGGGCCAGACCAATCTTGCCAGCCTGCATGATGTAGCCCTGCAGCATGAACAAACCTTTTATGATTAGATAGATGATGTTTTCAACGGCTTGTATTACTTATTCTTAGCTTGTATCTGGCATATCGCCTGAGCGCGACAGCAGAGAAACGCGGGAGAGCAACGCAGCAGACACCCACCTGCTGAAAGTAATCAAGAGACAGTGTCTCAAATCCGCTGATATTACAATGCTGAGTTCATGCGTCCGCAAGGTGCTTTGATAGGGTGATACGCCCGTCACATCGGTTGCAAGCATAACAGAAGGCCACCGGTTCAGCACCAGCAAGTTCCGCAAACACCAAGCATGAAACCCGTGTTTCTTACTTGGGCGCGCAGTACGGGGCTTAGCACGACGGTGCAGAGCAGCACCTGAGATTGGCAGGGAGTCCCTGCAGGACTCCCCACAGGGCCAGCCAGGCAGAAATGCTGTCACACTTGCATAGGCACCACTGCAGAACAAATCTTTTCCAGACTTTGATTGTTTCATCAAATCAACATAAATTCTGCTGGCCGTATAACTTCCATGCACAGGGGCATGCCACAACGCTGCGATATCAGCATATGCACGTGCACATACGTCCATGCCATCGATGGCATGGCATGCCATCACTAGTACGCGCGGCACATCTCAGTGCCATGAAACCCCTACCCAGCACCGACACCCGTCAAAACCCCTACCATATCTGCTAGCAAGCATGCGTACTTCTGCAAGGCACATCCAGTGCACATGCAATCAACACCACAGCAAGGCTGCAGCAGGCACCACCCAGGTGCACTGCGTGGCGCATGTATGTACAACCCACACATCCCTTGCACCGACCGCTGTGGGATTGATTAGCAACTGAGCAAGCACGCACATGTAGCACGGCCAGGGGATATCCAACGCGCTTACTATGGCGTGCACCCCCAAACAACCTTGAGCAATCAAGGGGCCTGTACTACTTAGCTTGTACAGCCTATGGGTGGGAAACATTTGAGAGTTGCAGCTGCGTCTGCTGCTGCGGCAGCCATTGGATTTAGTGAGGTGCCCCAGCTGCATCAAGCTGGCCTTAGGTGCAAATCCCTATGTATTGCTGCTGTGAGTCAACTGCAAATGCAGGTGAAGCCCTACAGTGCTGCTGCCAGGCATGCCCACAGAGGGCGAGCACACCTTGCTGCTGCTGCTGCTGTTGCTGTGTCATCGCCATGCCTTGGCCAGCTTGCGCCCAAGGTAGCGCAAAGAGCGGAACGGCCCAGCATACAGTACTCCAGCAATTGCCTGCCGCCTGCAGCGCATACACACAAGTACAATCGGACAAATATCATTTGCTGGCAGGGGCCAATGACTGGCATGCATGCAGACCAATCAACCTGCTTGACAGACGAAGACAAAAGGTAACAGCACAGCAAACAAAGCATTACCAAACATGCAGAGAGAGCAGCAGGGCAGCTCAGCAAACTGGCAATCAGGCCCCCATGCACTTTGATATCACCTGCTGGAGTTGGCCACGATGGCATGTAGCCCTGATTTAATCAGCCGCTGGTACCGAGGCACCTCCAAAGCAGCAGCACCGATGTCGCGCCGCACTGCGTCTGGCAGCACTGGCAGCTCAGCTGACACGCTGGCTGCTGCCCCTGCTGTGACCGCTGCTGCTGCCGCTGCTGCAGAGCTGTTCACGGCTGTGCCCAGCTTTGTGGCCACACGCGCCAGCAAGACCTGCACACAGCAAGACCAGTGCAGGCGTGAGGACAGCTGTGCAGCGTGCATTGAAGTTTCATACGCATGCAGCCAGCTTCCTGCCCTGCTGTTGAGCTTGCCTGTTGCAAGCATACCTGCAATACTAGGACAGCCTGCAGATTGCAGCTATGCTGCAGTGATCGCTGCACCCGAAGACGCTGCACTCACTGATGGTAGCTGGCTGAACAGCTGCACCCTGTAGTCGCGCGAGTCGTGCTGCTGCAGGCCCTCAGCGTCAGCCGACACACCCAGCTGCTGGAACGAGGGCTCCTGCAGCAGCAGCAGGGAACAACACCAGCAGCGGCGCATCGGCAAGGCAGCAGCAACTGAGGTTGCGTGCCTGAAAAGATTTGAAATGATGGCATGAGCAGCATTGCTTACAATCAACATGTGGAGCCATGCATGCAGGAACAGCTGAGCAGCACGTTTGCTGTGCATGGCATATACAAGCACAGTCAATCACCTTACACACCTTTGTCTGCAACCACTGGTAGCACTCAGTGGCACTCATGACACTCATGGTGTTTACATGAGTCGCACCATCAACACTAAGCAGACAGTGCGGCTGATGCCACCGCCATTCAAGCCAGTACACACGCCTGCCCACCTGCAGCAGCGGCAGGTACAGCTGCCTGAAGCCGTCGTAGCTGCCTGCCACGATGCGCTCCACCTTCCTGCTGTCCTCCGCAAGCCCCATGCGCACGTCACCCATGTAGGACAGGCTGGCCAGCCGCCGGAACAAATCCTGCGCCACGCCGTGTTACAAACGGCAGAAGAGGGCAGCAGCAGGGCAGGCAGCTGAAGCAGCCTCACGCAGAGAGGGTGTGTGTATGTGGAAGGGGCTGAATAGCAGGCAGTGGTCCTGCAACGAGCAGCGGAGGATAGATACAAGGCGGTGGCTGGCGCGTCGAGTCATGTGCAATATTCCACTGCTGCACCCCTCACCTTGAGGCTGGTTGACCTAGGCAGCAGCAGCAGTGAGGCTGTCAGCGCAGACTGCAGGTTCTGCTGGCAGGCTGCCTCTGCTGCTGCATGCTGGCACAGTGCCGCCACTGGCTTGTGCAGGCGGCCCCCCACGTAGAGGTGGCTCCAGTGCTGCAGGTCCTGCTGGAAGGCTGCCAGGCTCACAACGCCGTACTTGATGACCTGAAGGCACACACAAACAGCACAGCAGAAGCGCACAGTTGCCCAGCTGCACTACGATGCGTTAGCAGAAGCAGCGCGCGCGGTGCACATGCTGCCGGTGCACCGTGCAGTGCTGGTCCTGATGCGGGCGGTGCTGCTGCACATGCAGGCAGTTCAGCGTATGGTGTTCAGTGCAGCTGCCGTCTTGAGCGCACCTGGCCGTCCACTGGTACGAGCGTGTTGAAGTACACGCCAACGCCCACGCGGTCCGCCACACTGCATATCTGCAGCAGCAGCAGCAGCGACAGAAGCGATGCACACCATGCAAGCTAGATGACAGCACAGTGGGCGATAAGCAGCACAAACAGGACGGGGCAGCCAAATTTCCTGACAAATTTCACATGCATTTGTGCCACAGATCTAGTTTGTTGCCGCCTTATGCCATATTAGTCGCCCTTGTTCTTGCTTCTGATTGTGAGATCTTGACAACATGCTCTCGGTTGGTGTGCTTCTTCAGCACAAGCTGCTGGCTGAGTGGGGTGTGTCTCTGACACGCCGCAGATATAATTGCTTGCTTATCCTGGAGAGAACTTGTGCTCATCTGATGGCGTCAATGTGTTGCATCAAGCGCTCATCTCCTTTTGTCACGTGTTGACTCTGTGCTCATTTGGGGTGGCTCATACCATCTAAGATGGTGACTGGACCCACATGTAACTACTCTCTCTCAAACATACGGCCCACAAGGACAGCGTGCTTTCAACCGCCGACATGGGTGAATGAAGTGGACACGAGAATGCACATGTTGCACCTGCATGTCTGCTGTGCTTGACCCAGTTGGCTCTGGGCGTCAGGTGGCTGCCTCACCGTGCTTGGTCCAAGGTACTTCAGGAACGAATAGTGCGATGGATTGCGCTGCAAGTTCTGCAGGCAAAAACGGCAGCAGCAATAGAATCAGCAGCACGTGAACGGCAGTACTAGCATGCATTTGTCTGTCTCAAGCAGCTGTTCAGCTGCAAGTGCTGATCCAGCTGCTTGTCCAAGGTGCTACTGCACATCTAGTGTTGATCAAGCGCTGTACTTGCAACCACATACAGTCTACAGCAGCTTGCCTGTGTGTGCCAAGCGTGGGGGTCCTGTACTACGAAAATCAAGTCCAGCATGGGACCACTGGCAGCACCAGGCCTGTGATGTGCTTGGTACAGGTCTGGCTGCTCAAAGACACCGCTGCCATATGCAAAGCCATAGTCAATGGCTGGAAAATTGCGCTTCACCAGCTCTGCCAGGAGTTTTATGCTGGGTTCCTGGTATCCCTGCATGCTTGTGAAGCCACGATCCCAAGAGCTAGCCTGCAGCTGCTGCTGCTGCTGGCCTTGCTGCTGCAGGCACAAACGTCACTGGCATGGTACGCCCAGAGCAAAACGTTTGAAGCTACAAGACAATAAGAAGCGTAATGTCGTGTGCGAACGTTCTGATCTCAAGCATCGTATAGCTAACGTTATACTGTTTGAGCACCAAAACAGATGCATCACGGACGGCAAGCTGCATGAGAAATACAGCCCCTCGTTTACTCTATACTTCTTTCCGCAAATATTTTGCTTGTTGTTATGCCCCGCTGCTCACTACAGCGACGGAACCGTTGGTGAAGCTGCCCCAAAGCCAGCGCATACTGACTTGAACGACACAGTCAATGCACCCTGCGAGTCGCACCTTGCTTGATAGCATCTTAGCTGGGTGAGGTGGCCCCATGGTGGAGCCTGCTGCTGCAGACCAGGCGACCCATCAAGCCCTTGAGCAGAAGCTTGCAGCGGCGTTGCGTGCTTTGTCTGTTCGAAACGATGACGTTGTGCGCTCCTGCAACTCTGCGTTCGACGAGGTGCGGGTCAGGGTCGTGTGTACTGCATGCGTCGATGGGGAAGCAGCAGTCAACTCTCCCAGCCAGCTGTCCAGCTAGCACTGTGAGACCAGCACAGCAGCACAGCTCACGCCATTCTGGCCCTGCAGGGTGCTTGGGTAGCAGCATCCCAGCTGAAAGCTAAGGAGTCCACCGCTCAGGAGCTTGGCCAAGCCTTCAACCCGCAAGGTTGGTTGGCAACCATGCAGTGTCATGACAGGGCAAGCAGGAAGATATGTGTACTGCAGTCAACGATGTCACCTGGCTAATCTCAACCCTTGCTGTATAACCATTACCACCTGCTGTATTTTGGTTGGCGTGAATCTGACAACAAGTCTGTGCCACTTGCAGTGCTGGCGGTGCTCAAGCGTAACGCGGATCAACTGCAGGAGCTCAAGCAGCAGCACATTGCTCAGAAACAGGTGGGCCCCAATGCTGCCGCTCCTTTGAGTGCTGGTGATGCAGTGCAGCCAAGCAGCAGCCTGTGCAATCGCTGCCTGGCCAGGCACTTGAGGAATGATACCACTCAATGATTGCTGTGCTGCTTCCTGCAGATGACTCGAGACACTATGAGAAAGCTAATGTGGTGGGCATCAGGCCAGCAGCAGGGCGGCAATGCAACAGGTGCTGATGACTTGCAAGCAGATGCAGTCAAGCATGGCCGCTTCAAGTTCTTCCAGCTGCCAGGCAGCAGCATCTCCTCAGGTTCTAACGCAGGTGGTAGCAGCAGCAGCCAGACTGCAGCAGCCCTCAAGTTCTGGCAGACTGGGGTGCCTGCAGCAGCTGCAGTGCCACGCGCCTTCAGCGATACACCGTGTGGAGGGGACCAGCTGCAGCCACAGAAGAGCTTCACCAACCTGCTTTTTGGCAAGTCGAGGCGTTCCAGCAGTGGAGGCGGCGCGCCACCACCAGCAGCAGCGCCAGGCAGCCGGCGCCCATCAGATGCAGCCACAAACAGCTGGCGCTCTTCAAATGATGGCGGCAGCAGGCGGACATCTGCCCGATCCAGTGACAGCGGCACGCTCCGTGCCAGTGCTAGCTTTGGCACGCAGATGATGATGATGCCACAGCAACAGCTGCCTGCAGCTGTGCAGGAGCAGCAGCAGGAGGAGCAGGGCAGTGGTATCTGGGCCTCGCTTGCCACAGGCGAGGGTCCACTCAGCAAGAGCCACTCGCTGCTGGCCAGGTCCAGCATGCCGCAGGAGCATGCAGTTGGCAAGGGGCTGGAGTGTGTAGCAGAGGACGAGCGTGAGGGCAGAGGTGAGCAGGACTGCAGGGCAGCATGCATCCTGCCGAGCACTCGAGTCATCCATGGGTGCCGCAGCTTTCTTGTGAATTACGGACGAGCAGCGTTTATGCAGACAGAACTGGTGACGCCATGCATACAATGTAGGCTCGGCAGGGACTTTGTTGGGTTACGGTCTCCTGTTGCGTGTGCTGCCTGCAGACTCGCCTCAGCCTGGGGCTGGCTGCACGCTGGAGCCTGCGCTGATGGCCACGTTCAACCCAGCACAGCACAGCCACCACCTCAGCGCCCTGCGGGCACAGCTGGCAGGGCCAGGCAGGGCCACCAGCCCCATTGAGAGCTTCTCCTTTGGCAACAAGCATGAAGATGAGGTGAGGCTGCTGGTGCAGCTGTCCAAGCGTGCACTGTTGCTGCTCCTTCTGTGGTCGTCCTGCAGCTCTGCTTCATCGCTGTGTGTTGCAGCTGGGCATCGCCTTGGGTAATTTTGAAAAGCAATAGCGTAATAACGCTATTGCTTTTCAAACTGCTTCATCGCTGTGTTGCAGCTGGGCAGCGCCTTGGGTAATTTTGAAAAGCAATAGCGTAACGCTATTGCTTTTCAAACTGCTTCATCGCTGTGTTGCAGCTGGGCAGCGCCTTGGGTATTCATGCCTGACCTAGGCTGACGCTTTCTTTGCTGCCTGGCCCACTGCTACTGCCCCGCAGCAGCCACACTCGCCCAACTTCTTGCTGCGTGCCAGCGTCAGCAGCCGCCTCATGGAGTGTGGCCAGTCTGGCGACACTGCGCCAGGCCCCCTCATGCGCTCCTCTGTGGCGCTGGCCTCCAGCAGGATGGACCCCTTTGACGCACCAGAGCCGCAGCCGCAGCCATTCGTGGAGCAGATGCGCGCAGAGGACCAGGCCATGAAGGCAGCCAGCAGCGCCACACGCGAAGCTAGTGCAGCCACATCCAGGAGCATCGTGGGTGCGCTGCGCCGCAGCATGGGAGGTGCACTGCGTGCAGGAGGCATGGCTGCAGCAGCGCCAGCTGCAGCGGCAGCAGCAGCCGCTCCAGCTGGGCTGCTGGCACGGCGGCAGGTGCAGCAGCCGCGGCCACTGCTGCTGGATGGTAGCAGCCCTGGCCCGTTGACTGGTGGCGCAGGCCACATGCTGGGGCAGCAGCAGCAGCAGTGTTCGCCCAGCCCCACAGCTGGTGAGATGGTTGCGTTCCTAGACCTAGACGCTACGCGTGCATATGCAATCGGCGTGCATGAGGTGATGGAAGGCCTTGTGCACAACATCAAGTCAGAGCGCACTGGCACAGCTTCAGAAACCAGCAGCAAGCCACAGAGCCCTTCAGCAGCAGCAGCAGCCATGGCTGGCCAGCGGCACCGGCATGAGGACGCAGCAGCTGCTGCCGCGCGTGCTGCTGTGGCAATGACAGCTGCCGCAGAAGCTGCCAGGGCTGCGTCACCCGTACGCCCGCCAGTCAGCGATGAGATTGTGCCAGCAGAGGAGTCTGTAAATGAGCAGCAGCGTCAGCGAGCCTCGAGGTCAGGCCAGCAAGAGCAGCAGCAGCAGCAGTTGGAGCGACAGCATAGCCAACGCAGGCTGCAGCCGCCCAGCCCTGCGCTCAGCCCGCAGGCTTCAGGGGTGATGCCCTCACTGCCGCGCGCATCAGCGCCAGCACGCCAGCAGCAGCAACACCAGCAGCAGCAGGCAGGCACACTGGCAGCTGGCATGGTGCGCTCGCTGCGCCCGAGCACCTCCTCTGGTGCTGGCAGCAGGCGGCAGTCCAGTGCATCCAATGTTGCTAGCATTGGATCCGCTGCCTCGCGCGGCACCCGCGGGCTGCCTATGATGGGCCAGGCTTCAATTGACATCCTGGGCAGGCCCTCCGTGGGGCTCAGCAGCAAGCAGCCTCTGAGCAGCAGCTTGGCTGCGGTGCGCCTGACAGATGTGTACAGTGCAACGTCTGGCAACTTGACACCGCTGTCTGCAGGGCTGACAAGCATCAGACGGCAAAGCAGCAGGTGAGGCGCAGGCACATGAACTGTCCACTGACAACAGACAGCATTTGTATCGTGTTTGTATGCGTCAACATGTGTAGGATACGCTGCTTGGTCTTGACCAAAGGGTGATCATCTATGCTGCGCAGCCTATCAGTGGTACTAAACTGCAAAGCTTCCATCTGTAAGCAGACCCGCTATTTGATCTTTTGATTCATCGCTTGCTTGCTGCCTTTATGCCTCTTCCTGCCTGCCATTGCCCCAAGCAGCAGCCAAAGCAGCAGGACAACCCTGCCACCCCGAGCACGCACCAGTCCCCGCGCACTGGTGTCAGAGGCATCCATGCAGGCAGCAGCACTGCCTGCCGCCGGCATGGGCCCACTTGCAGCACAGCACAGCAGCACCATGCTGCATGCCAAGAAGCAGTCGGGTGGCGCAGCAGCAGCGTCAGGGCCCCAGGAGGGTGCCACACCAGGCAGGAAGAGCCCCTGGGGCTGGAAGGCACTGGGACTGCCAACT
Source organism: Tetradesmus lagerheimii (assembly GCA_902809745.2). Lineage (NCBI taxonomy): Eukaryota > Viridiplantae > Chlorophyta > Chlorophyceae > Sphaeropleales > Scenedesmaceae > Tetradesmus > Tetradesmus lagerheimii. The sequence goes on along the minus strand of CADDIJ020001970.1, from coordinate 58,175 downwards.
GGGCCAGGTGCACCCCTGGCTGACCAAACCATTGACCCCATGACATACCCCAAGGGCAACAAGTATGCAGCTTCCTGGGGCCTCGTAGATGCAGCGGCAACAGCAGCAGCCAGCCCTGGTGGTGCGCTCTCCCGCCAGGCCTCTGCAATTGCAGGCGGGCTGTCGCGGCAGCAGTCACGGGCTGCACTGCAGGGCCAGCTGTCACGCCAGAGCTCAATAGTGTCGCAGCGCCAGTCCCCGCGTTACGCAGACCAGCAGCAGCAAGGGGCAGCTGGTACACCTGCCCGGCAGTACAGTGCGGGTGCAGCTGGACGCTATGCGCAGCAATCTGTGACGCCGGTGGAGTCACCACGCAGCGGAGCTGGCACGCCCAGGCGCGGCAGCGACAGCAGCCGCCAGGGGCAGGGTGGTGGCATTGCTGGCAAGACGTTGCAGAGCAGGCGCATCAGCGATGTGGGTAGCATTGCATCGGAGGACTCAGGGGCGTATGCCAGTGCAGACGAGCACAGCAGGGCATCTAGCTTCTCAGGGTATACCAGTGCAACCAGCACCGGCCCTGCCAGCTCAACAGGTGCCTCTAGGGGAGCCTGGCAGCGCAGCAACAACAGCCACAAGATGGCAAGCCCCATTCCTGTGCCACCAGCATTCCTGCAGTCAAGCCGGCCGACATCAGCACAGGCTGCGGTTGCGGCGGCGTGGAGCCCAAACAAGCACGCGTCCGCCATGGTGCAGGCACCTGCGTACATGCGCAGTGCATATGTGTCACCTGAAGCCTCGGGTGCGCAGTATGGCGAGTCACCGCGTGGGCTGGCTGGCGCTGCGGCCTACAGCAATGTGAGCCCCAGGGATGCGTATTTGCAGCCTGGTGGGGCAGCGGCGCGTGGCGGCAATGCACCTGCAGGCAGTGGCTACCAGCAGCCACGCCAGCAGCAGCAGCAGCAGGCTGCTTATGCGGGAGGATACAATGTGCAAGGCGGTGCCCCAGCCTTGGCTGCTGGCACACGGGGGCAGCCGCCGCAGCAGCAGCAAGTTTTGACAGCAGTTGACCTGGCCAAATCCAGGTCCATGCGGAGAACAAGCAGCTCTGGCGGTGGCGGTCAGGGTGGGTCGTACGGCAGCAGGCAGCCAGAGGCACCAGGGCACCTGGGTGCAGCGCGCGGCAATGCTGCTGGTATGAGGGGTGCTGGGACGGCAGGCAAGGCTGTGTATGGGCAGCGCCAGATGCAGGGCCGCAGTGGCGCGCGCGGGGTGGCGGCGGGAAAGTTTGACGACTATTAGGAGAGTAGCGGCAGCATGTAGTTGTAGCAAGTGCATTACCTTGGTAGCACAACCACAGTTCTGCAATAGTGTAGTTCGCGTAGTGACTGTGTGTTCTCTGATATGTATGATCATGAGTCGCCCTGTTGGAGCACTTTGCTGCTGTAGAGCTTACAATTTTTACGGCTGCTGTGATACCCCCGCAGTTGACTAGTACTGCAACGTTCCAGCTGATGTTAGATGGTCGATGTGGTGCCCAATGAGCCTGGCATTGGCTCGAAAACGGGCACAGTTCCCAGTGTAACATTCAAAATGTGTTGAGGACTGTGAGAAAATACTGTCTTGCCGCAAAACGGCGCCGCCGTTCTATCAACTGATGGGACGATGTTTGTAACACGTCAGCGCTCCAGCCAGCCGCAGTTCTGGTCCAGAGCTCCATTTCTGGTGCATACTGGTTGGTTTGCACAGTCGAGTGTGCGCTTTGGAAGTCACATAATCACTGCAGAGCTGCCGCGTGCCCCAAGATGCACACATGATGTGATCCGCACAAGTAAACAGCCCAGCGGCAAGTGCACAGCACTGCTAGTCACTACAGTCCGACTGAATAGGATGATGAGTCATCATCCTATTACCCAATCAAGCCATAGCACTAGCCACACAGCAGTGTGGCGGCCGCCTATGTGGGCGCTGAGCATCCAGTACCACAGCTTGAAATAAAATGAGCGATCATCGCAGTGACTGCTAAGCGGCCAGCTAGTGAGTAGGGCGTGGTCGTGAAATGCATCTGGTCTCCACTACACTGTTTGCGAAGCAAGACTCCAACCTGAAACAATCACAGTCAACCAAACGAGTGACCACGCATTCCACAGCGTTGCTCAACAACAGAACACGCGGCACGCCAACACTACAACTGCAGTTTCAGTTCAGTGCACCCCAACTTGAAGTTCACCTTCACAGTGCCAACAGTGTTGCAGCAGGCGTGGCACCTGTGTCATCAAGAGCCGCCATGCCGCCCTCGTTCTCAAACCTGAACCACAACAACACTACCAGCAATGCGAAAGCAATGATAGGGAGAGGTGTAGAGCTGCGCAGCTCTCAGAGCTGACAGTGTCAGATATACATGCCATGCCTTCTATCATAGAAGAAAAGTTTTGCAGCAGCAAGGCAGCGGGCACTGCCAGGACATCACTGGCAGTAATCAGCGCCGCAGGACCATGTAGCATCAACACCACGAGCCCCTCAACCACTGGAAGATGAACTTCATGATGTGACACATATGTATATGAAAAAAACAAGCATCAGCATTGACCTCAGAATGCATCAAGCCCCCTTCCCACACAGGTACTACCTGTCGGGTAGTACCCGACAACACAATCACCTCTTGCCAAAAACCTTCGCCAGCTCACCAGGGAAGCCCCCACACGTCATGCATTCAGTCAATTGAGGCACGTCCGGTAAGTACAGACACCGGTCATGGGACCTGCCGCAGCAACAATTCATCCTAGCTCTCCGTCCACGTGTTGTCTTGCTCACTTCCAGCCAAGCTCTCTACACCTCTCTTAACCGCTGCATTGTTGCACGTTGTATCAACCATGTGCACCAACACCCAACAAGTCCAACCCATATGACTGAGGTTGTAGCTCAAGGGTTGGTGTCTGGAGTAAATCATGGCAGCGAAGTGTAAATGAGAACCACCAGCCTGACAACTACAGCCAGCCGATTGCATCGCAGTCCCGACTACAGGCTGTTATCCACAGCCCCTAAGCAGCCTGAACATACTTTACCATCACACACAAACCTGACATCTAATCAGGCTCTCATTTTGCAGCAGTCACAGACACCCGTCCAGCAGCACGCGCCTTCAACACGTATTGCCCTGCAGCCTTTGCCAACTCCAGCCTCATTGCAGCCTTTGCTGCAGCTCCAGCTGCTGCCGCCACTGCAGCTGCCTCCAGTGGGCTGGCTGGCTTGCTGCCTATGGGGCGCATCCTGTACCTGACGAATGCCCGCTTCTGCTGCGGCGTCATCTGGCCGCTGAAATCCACCAGCCTGCAGCAGCAGCAGCAGCGTGACCATGAATGCTTGTTGAGTATGAATGCCTCTGGAGGCAGAGTCACTTGAGCACTGCGGCCTTCGCTGCTACTGTGAGAGCTGCACAGCGGCACTCAACTGCCTGGTGGAAACTGCAATCAAGCACCCGCCCAACCAGCGCTGGTCTCAGCTTGCAGGTGTTGCTGGCTTGACTCAAGACTCAACTGGCGGCAGACTCTGCAGTGATCACGACACTCAGCAATCACTGCAGAGCAATTGTCACCACACCACTGGTTGAAGCCGACCTCCCGTCACCTGGCTGCAAAGTATCCCCAGCAGTGCAGCATGGCCATGGCCCATGTCTCCAGGGGGTCGGACCTGGTCAGCAGCAGGCTGTTGTTGGCAATGTAGTAGTCCCTGTGCGCATCGTACAGCTGCCGGACCTCACTGTAGTGTGCTGCAGGCCGCAGGTGGTGCGTGAGGTGCAACCCTTCGTTGAACACATCACCTGCACAGTCAGTAGCATAGTTGTGGATACGTGTTACCGTGCTGTAGCTGTAGTGGTGCATCACACACCTGGAACAGCTGCAGCAGAACGCAGCTGCCAGTTGCTGGCAGCAAAGCTGCTGCATGCCATGCTTGGCAAACTGTACAGCATTTCATTGCAGTGCACTGGTGCTGCCGTGCAGCTGTGCACCGCAAGACAGGGCTTCTGCTGTGGATGTGCTGCTAATGGCGCCATTGCTGCTAGTGCCATGCTGCAGTGCAGTTCATTGCACTGACGCTGCTGCCTACAAGCCCAGCCCATGACAGTGATGCTGCTGTTGCTCCTGCTGCTACTGCGGCAGCCGCAACTGCCCTGATACCTCTGCCACACTGTTTGAAAGCCGAATTGCTTCTATATGAATGGAGCGGTGCTGCTGCTGCTCACCTGGCCAGTCCATGACGGTGATGGTGGAGGCTGCATAGTTGAGGGGCGCTGCCGGGTCAGCAAAGATGTGCCAGCCCCAGTTCACAACGCTTGCGAAGCCAACGTTGGCCACAAACGGCCACCACACAAACAGCAGCACAAACAGCCGCGGGCCAGTCAGCGCCAGCGTTGCTGCAGCGCAGCTGTAGTAGCATGCCATCCCGATGGCGGTCTGCTGCAGCAGGCTGTAGCAGTTTGACTTATGGAACTCCCACAGCAGGCCCAGCCCTGAGTTGTGCCACAGGCCAGCGGTCACCGCCTGCAATCACCAGCCAGCGAGGGGCAATCAGAATCACTGTGTTTGATGCACATTGCTGCATTTAGGCTAGTACTGGCTACTGGACACAGCAGCTGTGCTGCGACGTACTGCAGTAGCCAACGCCCTGCTCTATTGTGTGGTGCCTGGCACCAAACATGAGGAACGCCCTTACAAGCCCAAGAACCCATCTACTTTCAGAACTGGTGTGCAGCTGCATCTGCGCCGTGCATGCATGCACATATGCTGTACCACAGCTTCTGCTAAAACTCGAAACAAGCTCAATCGCTACTCACCCACTGGCAGAACTGGAAGAGGTTGGTTCTGTCCAGGTGGCTGTTGCCCCAGTCGTCTGCCTCCATGTGGTTGCGGTGGTGCACAAAGCCGTGCCCGCAGCGGTCAATCTCTGGCACACTGCCGCAGAAGATGCCAGTCCACCACTCGTTGATGCGCTGCAGCACAGGAGCCAGTAGGTACCAATTAAGCAGCGAGAGACCCCACATACAGTGCTGTTTGACAAGTCGTTTGCTTTGGATAAGAGAGTAGCACTCAAGCATCGGCTGAGCGCAGCAGCTGTGCACAGCTGCGTCTGCTGGGAGCTGCTGTGCACCTGCAGCAGGGCCTGTGCAAGCTTGTGTTTGTAGATCGCCTTGCGGCGGTGGCTCTCCTGGTGCTTGGCAGTGAACATCAACACCAGCGTGCCTGTCATGACTGCCTGCCGCAGCAGCACAACAGGCCAGTGGGTCTGGCCAGGCCACAGCAAGTGCTGCACCACCAGCAGCAGCGTGAGGCTTGTTGTGGAGGCAGCGCAGCCGATGCTGACAACCATGAGTGCCTGGTCCCGAGGGTCTACCAGCAGCTTCTGGCCCAGCTGCTGAGCTGCTCCTGCTGCGTATCTGTAGGCTGCTGTGTGCTGTATCTGCTGGAACAAGCCATGGCTGTGCAGCAGCTTGATTGCGATGATGAACGGTACACTAGGCAAGATCCAAGCACCTGTGTCAGCACTTTACACCGTTGTTGACGTTGCAGCCACTGCAGTCTGTCGCCAGGTAGTTGTTCAGCTGTTAGCGAAGCTGTTGGCAAAGTATCTACTATCAGGCTGTATCCCCCCTGCTTCTCACCTGTTGACAGCATAATCAGGCCTCCCACTGCAAACAGCAGCAGCTGCAGCAGCATAGGCCTCGAAGGGTGTGACGACAACATCTTGATATTGTCCACTTTACTACGTTGATGTGACTATATTGACGTTGCACGACGTTCCTGCAAGCTGAACCGATGCCGTGGACGTCCCGCCCGTCTGCTAAGGAGCCGCTAAGGACGAATACAGCCCAAGTGACATCGATTGCGTGGAGCTGCCGTGAAGCTCGCAAAAAAGGTGCTATACCTGATGGAAAATGTGCTACTCTATCTGGCTGCCAAGCTATGGACTCAAGCTTATTCTCAAGAGTCAGCATTGGACAAGCACACAGGAAGTCCGCTAGCCCTGCTAGTGTTCACCCACTAAAGACACGACTGAAATATTCATATGCATGCGATTTTGCATCGCGTGGCGTCGTACTTCAAGAGCTGCGGGCACCGATGGTCGAACAACATGACCATGCGCAGATCGCACGCGCATTTATATCCATGTTCAGATCAACTTCCGCGCCTGCGATCATGCCCGTTTCCTGTAGGCAGTAATACTTTGTTCCCGCAGACAACAAGCGATAATGCGTTTAAGCCACACCGCGCGCATCCCAAGAGCTACTTGCTCTGAAGCTGCATGCTGCTGCCTGGTGAAAGACAATCCACCAAAAGTATCCTGCAAACAACAGCTCATGTCCATGGCGATTCCAGCTTCCGCTGAACAGAATTTGACATCAACTGCTGTTTCCATGCAGCCAAAGTATGCTGCCCTACACCTGCCAGTCACTGCACTGCACTGCTGCCAGTGGCAGCTGCCACAATGGCAGCTGAAGCATCAAACTCCTTGCATCCTGCGCACTGCGCGTCGTCAACACAACACACAACCATGCAAGGACCATCAGCAAAGAAACAGTGCAACAACGCAGACAGGATTTCAAGCCATAGTAACACCAAATAGTCACTGCAACCATAGCTGAGCACCAACACACAGCTTCTGGCTCGTGTGGCATGACGTAATAAGGGTGCTCACCGAGATGCACGTAACAGCAGCAGCAATCTGACCTCACATGACAGCAAGCAAGCAGAGCAAGCGAGTGCGCACCTGACTGCGTGCCAACACGCTGCAACAAGCTGCACCACATATCATGCATGCTGTGCTTGAAGCACCTGTGGCCCACCATCTCCTTTGCATGCATCTGCACTAGCTGCAGTACATGAATTTTGAGGCTGCACCCACTGACAGCAACTACCAGCGCCCACGGCGCTACGGCATAGCCTGCCTGAACCCCCATACCCAACTGCTTGGCATTCTGGACAGCAGGCCACCTGACGTGCTTGCTGGTTGTTGCCACTGCCAGCAACACCACCACAACCGGCAACACTGTGCGCCATGAGCTCTACAGTTACGAGGAAGCTGCTGCTGTAGCTAGCTGCAGCAGCACGTACACATGTGTGCACACACAGGTGACGGGTGACTGTCTGCACTGCTGCTTCAGAACAGGCGCTTGCCCAGCATGCTGATGCGCTTCCAGCGCGGCCGCGCAAACTCCAGCCCCAGCATGCCACGCAGCCTGTTGCCCAGCGGGTTGCCCTTGTCGCTCAGCAGCACCGCGCTGTTCCTTAGGCTCTGGTAGTGCGCGCCATTCGGCCGCCGCGTGGGGTACTTTGTCTCCACCACAACTGCCTTCTTCATCTGGCCCTTGGTGACCTTGCCGCCTTTCCCTTCCTTGATGGCTAGCTTGACGACGTTTCCGCTGCCTGCTGTGCCGAATCGCGTCCAGATGATCTGGCCGAGGCGCGCGCCGCTGTTGTCTATGATCTTCAGGAAGGCGCCCTTGGGCAGCATGGCTGCTGCAGCCTGGCCGGCACGCTGCTGCAGGAAGCGCGGTACTAGCTAGTACCTGCTGCTGTTATTGCTGTGATGAGAAGGCCTGCAGGAGAAACAAACAGGGTTGGTGAGTGATGTTGTGAAAAGTACGTCTGGCATGGTGCACTGTACTGAGGGGTGCTGCAGCATGGTCCAGGGCTACTGCTGCTGCCACTGCATGCAGAGAATAAAGCTGGCATACAACCAAAAGCATCTCATGTATAGTAACTGAACCCGTTTTGCTGTTAAACTCTTCGCATGGACCGAACAGAAGTGCTACTGCTGTTGCTGCTGCTGCTGCTGCTGCCGCTGCTCGCGGGTGCGCTACTCACCCTGCGCCAGTGAGCGACGAAGCTGAAGTATGAGCGCCTCTACCACCTCCCGACTGAGCTGTGAGATGATGCAATTCGGTGATCCGTGCGTCCCAAGTGCTATAGTCTAGTGCGTGCTGGCGAGTCACGACAGTTCTACGCCTAGCTCCGGACACTGACCTCTGCCAGAGCTGTTATAGATCCAAGCTGCTGCTGTGATGCTGCTCCCAAGATCTAGAGCACTGTGGTCACAGTGCCAGTGGGCAACAGCAGCACTTGCAGGCAGCAGGACACACCAACTCCCAGGATCTGAAAATGCAGCCAGCCCTCAGTTACAAGCAGCTCATAGCACCACAGTGTAAGTGATAACACCTGACCACATCCAGGACATTCAAGGCCCGGGGGTTCATTAAAAAAGCCCTGAACCACGGTGTTACTGCGTCACTGACAACCCTACCACCCAGTGAGCAGGTGACATTTCGCATCACCGCCGCTGCTTAGCACCAGCAGCAGCAGTGCGCTGCCTAACTTGCCCAGCTGCAGCCAGCGGCCACAATGCCTGCTGCACAACTGGAAGCCTGACAGCTTGCGCTTGGCTCGCCTGCTGCTGCTGCTGCTGTGGGCCTGGGCCAGCTGCCTGCATTGCTGCCCTGCCTGTGCCTGCCCTGGGCGCCACAGGGCACAGCAGCATGTCTGTGCGTTTGCTGCCACTGCTGCCAGCACTTCCACGGCCTGCCTTGCTCGCAGCTCTGGACCCTTGCTTGGCATGCCCCTTCTGCGATTTGACAGGAAGGGCAGCTACTGCAGCAGCAGCAGCTGCGGCTGCTGTGTCGTCATCATCAACGTCTACCAGTACTTCTTCGCTGTCGCTGCCAAACCTGTCTAGTGCTGCTGCTGCTGCAGCCCGCGCTGCTTCAGCATCATCCAGGAAGCTGACCACAGCCAGCTGCTGCGGCTGCTGCTGCTGAGGTGCCTCCAGACGCAGCCGCCATGCCTGCTGCTGCTGCTGCACGCCCCGGTCTTCTTGCATGTCCTGCTGTTCTTCACTCTCCAGTTCATCCTGATGGACACTGTTCATTTGCTCACCCTCCTCATCCTCCTGCTGCCCTTCCTCTGCCTGCTCCTCACTGCTTTGTTGCAAGCTGCTGCTGCTGGCAGGTGCATCCTCTGTGCCTTCTTGGCTGCTGCTGGGGATGTCTGCTGCTGCAGCACCCTGGGCATCTGTTACATGATCATCCAGCACCTGCTGCTGTGAGGCATCATCTTCGTCCTTGCTGCTGATGTGGTCGGGATCATCATCTGCTGCAGCAGCATCAGCGTTGAGCTCTTCATCACTATCAGCTGAAGCAGGCAGCTCCCCCTCTGCTTCTTCCACATCTGATTCATCTTCTGCATGCTGCTGCTGCTCCTCGCGGCTATCACTGGCGCCCTCTGGTTCTGCCTCAGCAGCTGCCATGTCCTCATCAACATCATCACTGTCATTGTCATAACCGTCATTGTCATCATCAGAGCTGCTGGGCTTAGCGGCAGTGTCATGCATGTGCTGCTGTTGCTGCTGCAGCGGCGGCTGCTTCTTTGCCTGTGGTTGCTGCCAGACGGCAGCAGGCACCAGCAGGCCTTGACTCCTTGTTGCTGCTGCTGCCGGCTCGTCCTCACTATCGCTGTCATCAAACCTGCTCAGCTGCTGGGCAAGTGACGCTGCGTCAACACCACCATCACCATCAGCAGCAGCGTCATCTTCATCATCTGACATCACCACGACACCAGCTGGCACCTGCAGCTTGGGCTGCACCTGTTGCTGCTGCTGCTGCTGTAGGGGCTGTGGCACAGTCTTGCCCGCCTGCTTGCGTGCAACAGCAGCAGCAGCGGAAGCTGCAGCTGTACTTGTGTCGTAGCGAGCCTCCTCCTGCTGCTGCTGCAGTGCTGCTGCCTGCTCCTGCTCTGCGATGCGCTTCAGCAGCTTCAGCTGGCTCCAGTGCTCCTGAGCAAGCTGAGCGCCAAGGCCCTGCAGCAGCACAGAACAGCCGGGGCAGCAGGCAGGCAGGCAGGCAGGCAGGCAGGCAGGCAGGCAGGCAGGCAGGTGACACCATGGGTATGTGTGTGTTGAGGAGCATAAGGTGGTGTAAGTGCTGGCAATGAGCGTTGCAATGCATGCATTGCCTCTTCAGGGAGCGGGCTGGCACCACACGCACATGTGCTGGCCCCGTCAACATGTGTTGGAAACGCCGATACGCAGCAATGACACCCTGGAGGCATTCATATATCTTTGCATCAGCCTTTGGCTACAGACAGTGACACTTGGAAGCGCCCACGAGTCTCTGCATCAGCCGTTGGCTACATGCAGTATCTGGCAAGGCCTCACCTTGACTGGCTGCTGCTGCTGCTGCTGCTGCTGCTCCTTGTACTGGTATGGCACAGCCACTCCCCTGACAGGCTGTTGCTGCTGCTCCTGGTCATCCTGGTGCTGCTGCTGCTGCTGCTGAGCTGCATTGTCTGCTGCTGCTGCTGCTGGCACTGGCTGTGCAGCTTCAGCAGCTGCCTGCAGCGCCACCCTGCAGCAGGCAACACACAGCAGACGATGCCATGTCAGCACACCCACTGCACCAACGTGCAACAACACGGTACTAAACCTCATGCAGCTGACGCACGGGTTGCGATAACCGGCCAACCTCAAGAGCAGAAACAGGACGCCTGCAAGGGCTGGTGTGATGCCTTTGCTGCAACCAGCTCGATATCATGCCAGCAACCATGCTGTGCAACACACATGCTGACTGGATGCAACAGTTGTATTGCTGGCCTGTGGCAGTAGCTGCTGTGCTGTGCTGGCCTGCTGGCTGCCCCCCCCCCCCCCGCGCATACCTCTTGGTGGGCTGCAGTGGCTGCCAGCTCAGCTCACACGTGCGCTTGGCCTTGTGCGCGGGGAACCAGGTGCGGTGCGACTTGGGCTTGGCAGCAAGGTCCACCAGCACCGTCTGCGCGCAGCAGTCAAGCCAGCACACAGTTGCAAGACACGTTGCAGCAGACTTAGTCTGGTGATGGGCCAGGCAGGTTTGCGGCTGTGTTGAGGCACTCAACGTAGTAGCAGAGCAGCAGTGGTGAGGCAAGCAACCTGAGAGGAAGTGCCCGGCGTTTGAGGCAAGCTGGCAGAAATGAGTTTTCGAGCCTGTTCAGGGAGGTGCTCTGCCAATTGCTGCTGCTGCTGTAAGACATTGTCTAGCACCCACCTTGCGTTTGCCAGGCATTGTGATGCGGATGGTTCTGGAGTGATCCTCGCCATCCTCGCCATCACCATCAGCAGCTGCTGCTCCCCCTGCCACTCCTGCTGCTGCCTTCGGTGGCAAGCCGCCATTCTGTTTGGCTAGCTCTGCTGCCTCCTGCTGCTGCTGCTCCTGCTGCTGCTGCTCCTGCCACTCCTGCTGCAGCTTGGTAGCAAAGTGAGGCTTGGCAAGCTCCACACGCAGCTTGTTGCCACGCCACTTGCAGCCATTGTACTGCAAGTGTGCGCATGAAAGTGTGAGCAATAACCTACTAGTCAGTTTATGCAAGTGTTGTACCGCTGAGCAACTTGTAATTGATGGCAGCATCTGCCAGGCACGTCAGCATGCACAAGGGCTCCTGCCACATGGATTTCAGCAACAAGCATGCCGGTCCGTGCTATGATGTATGGTGGTACTGACAACTAGACTGCCAGAAGGCACGCTCAAAGCACGTCTCGCATATTGATGCTGCCACTGCATCTGTGCCACTGCTGCTGCTGCTGCTGCTGCTTGCTGCTGCTGCTCACCAGGCTGAAAGCGCGCGCCAGAGACGCCGGGTCCTTTGGTTGAAACGATACGTATGCAAACCCTCGGCAGTGTGAAGGGTCGCCAGAGAAGCTCTTGCCCCGTACAATTTCGCAGGCTGTCACAGCACCGAAGGGCTTGAACCTGCCGATCACGTCCGCCTCCTGTATATCCGAAGTAAGGCCTCCAACATATACCCTTTGAACTTCCATGTTTAGATGCCTTGGTGAGCAAGCTGCTGATACAGCTGCGCTTGTTGCTAGTGGTACAGCACAGCTTTGCTGCAGCAGCTGGCAACTATGATGCCAGGCAAGAATCGTATAAACCGCTCCTAACAGGCTGCAATGTGGTGCCAGCACTTTGAAAGCCTCGGCAGCAACGCTGGTCGTGTTGAAGTCAGGGCACAGGCCCTGCCAGACTGGGGGTTTAGGGCTTCACATCCATGCACATGTAACAGCGTCTGCAGTGCTGTCTGGAAGATACTCAGGTTTCTGGAGGTGTGGCTTGGATAGTAGCAGTGTTACAATTGTATAATAAAAGTGGGGTCAGGGCAGACTGTGTACAGCCAGGCAGGGGTAGACAGCCTGCTTGCATGCGACAACCAGTAGCTGACAATACACAAACTCCTCAACTCCTCAAACTCCACAACTCCAGTGCAACAGCAGTAAACCAGCACGCGTTTATTGGTTTGCCATAGGCAACAAGCATCACCACCACCAGGACATCTGCACAACTGCAATTCCAGCATGCGACGAATCTGCAACAGGAACATCCAAGGCAGCACCTCAAAATGTGCTTTTGTTGCTTGCAACGTTAAAAGCAGAACTCATTGGAAGCTAGCCAGGGGTACGAGGGCAATGCAATCCATGCTGAGCCGCCATGCCGGGCACATAACAAAATCATGTCATCTATTCTACTGCACTGAAACTCATGAAACCACAACCAGTTTGATGCACCTAATGCAGCAGCAGTCACATGTACACCAAAGCTATATGCTACAAAGTATCCCTTCAGAGAGATAGAAGATGTGACCACAGCAATACCTGCAGCATATTGCAGCTTGTGGTGCACTCCATCTGCAGTAGCCTGACACCAGGAGTCAGCAGGAGTTCCAGCAGATTGCCCATTTAACACTGCTTTCGCCATGACGATATAGATAGTGGGAAGGCTTGGCTGAGGCTGCTGTAACAGCTGGCAGGAAAATGCAAGGGCTGCAAGGACACAGCCAGGTGCGAGCCCGCTGCAATGCATGCAGCCTCCGGGAGCTGCCAGCTGTCAGCAGAGCAAACTGCTGGTCAGGTAGCCTCAGCCAATAGCCGTTTGAGGGGTTACACACTTTCAAGCACCGAGCCGTTTGAGGGGTTACACACTTTCAAGCACCGAGAGCGGCACAATTCAACAAGAGGCAAGACAGAGGAAAGGCGAAAGCAGCAGACAGGTGCAGGCACCGGCAGCAAAGGGAAGGCAGGGGACCAGCAATGAACAGGTCCCCAAACAAGCCTGGCGCAAGGGCGCACAACGCAGAAACAGGCAACGCAGGCCTGCAGCAGAAACACTGCAAGAGCTGCAAAGCACCACACACTATGGGAAGCAACCAGCATCAGCACAGCTATCAAAGCTGCACGACAGCGCACCACTGTCAGACGCTGCATGGCAGCGGACATGACACTATGTAGGGGCTGCAGCGGGCAACACCATCTCGTTGCTGCAAGGCAGCATAAAACCATGAAACCCAGCGAGCGGCACAGGTTCGGCAGGTAGCGCGGCACGTTGTGCATGTTGCGCAACTACTCTGCGGCAACTGACAACCAGTGGTCAGTCACCTGAAACCAGAGGCACCGCTAGCAACACAGCCACTGCAGCGCCACCACCCAGTGCACAATGCGGAACAGTAGCCACAAAAAAAGGGGGCGGGAAGGGCGGGCGAGTTGCAGTTCGCATGAACAGCAACGAAACGTGCAGGGCTAGACGCCTGCGCATGCTAAGTGGCCTTCGGCAGCAGTGAGGTAATGACGTGTTTTGACTGTCACCTCACCCACTGCTTGCCTTTGACCAGGCAAGCAGGGATACAGCTACGCTGCATTAACCGCAATGAACAAGTCCATTGCACATTAATACTGCTTTCGCCATGACGATATAGATAGTGGGAAGGCTTGGCTGAGGCTGCTGTAACAGCTGGCAGGAAAATGCAAGGGCTGCAAGGACACAGCCAGGTGCGAGCCCGCTGCAATGCATGCAGCCTCCGGGAGCTGCCAGCTGTCAGCAGAGCAAACTGCTGGTCAGGTAGCCTCAGCCAATAGCCACATTGAAAAGACCAGTGGAACAGGAAGGGGGAGGGCTGCAAGCAGCAAGGCTTGCAGCCCACCTGGCCCGCCGCAACACGGCGCGCAGATAGAAGCCACAACACATGTGGCAGGCAAACAAACAGACGCACCCCAGCGCACACCACTAACGCAGCAAACACTCACGCTGCCAAACCTACACCGCTGAATCCAGGGCTGGGGCCGACAACTGCTGCGAGAAGCAGCAGCAGAAGCAAACGCAAACCAAAACACACAACCACCAGCACAAACCACCACTGCAGCAAGCACACATGCTGCCAACCTTCAAACCTCTGAATGTAGTGCTGGGGCCGACAACTGCTGCAAGCAGCAGCAACAGCAAATCAAATGCTGAGCAGCAGCACGCTGTACACACGCATGCCCAACACGCAGCCTTTGCGCAGCAAACACCTAGCTGCGGGACCATCTGCAAGCTAGTGCTCGATGCGAACAGCTAGCAAGGGCCAGGAACTGTGGCGCCGAGCCATAGGGCCGGTGAGCGTCGAACAAGGCAGCTGGAAGCTGTCAACCGCAAGCAGCATCAGCTCATGAAACCAAGGCTGAGCCGGCCACAACGGCACCACCACCGTAACATTTGCACGCTCTTCGCGCACTTTCTGCACAACCTGCAGCAACATTGAGGTGGTGACAGGCGGGAAAGCAAAGGCATTGCCCCAAGCAGACCATGGCTGCAGCAGGGCATCAACGCCCCTGCTGCCAGGGCACTGGAACAAACTGTAGAAGCAGTGACAGTGCGTGTTTTCCGCCGAAGCAAACAGGTCTATTTTGTGCGGGCCCCACATAAGATCCAGCCAACTAAACATCTCAGAATCCAGGCGGTAGTCCCCATGGTCAACAAAGCGAGAAGGTGCATCAGCTCTATTAAGTTCTGATTTCACCCTGACCACCTGCAGCTGAACATGCAGATCTTCAAGCACAGACCACAACAACCTGTACTCGTCCATGAGAGCAGCGGACCGTGAAGCAAAGCGCCCCAAAACAGACTCTGTCACCGTGTTATCTTCATGCAGCCTCACCACACGATCGCGCACCACAGGCTCAAAAGACAGCAGAGCCATGCGCACAGCTCGCATCTCCTGCTGGTTGATGTGCATGCACGCTTCAGCAGCAGACCAGGCGCCGTGAGCAATCCCTTCGGGGCTGTCGCCCAGGACAGGCAGCACAGCGCCCCAGCCTGTGGGACATGCATCAACAAACAAATCAACAGTAGCCGGGCGCAACCGAATAGGCGACGACAAATGCTGCACAGGGATGCTCGCCCACCACTCAAGATCACGGAAGGACTGGCGGGAGATGCTGACAGTCCCATTCCAGCCAGAAACAGACGCACAATCGTCATACAAACTACGCAGAAACAGGTTGGCCGGCATGACAGCCAGCCGCACAGACTGCGCATATCCACAAAATGCAGCCAGCGCTCGCTTTGGCACGCGGCGCTTGTTCTGCTTGGCAGCAATAGCAATGCCGCGCGCCAGGCGGGTGAGGCGGGCAACCTTGGCTGGGGGCACACAGAAGGTGCCTTGGGCCAGGTCCACAACCAGGCCCAAATGCTCCAGCCGCTGTGTGGGCTCCCACACAGACTTGGTGGGGTGGGGCGTAAAGCCAAGCCAGTACATTATGGATTGGATCCACTCAGCACCGGCTGCTGCTGTCTCCTGGTCAGGGAACACAAACAAAAAGTCATCCAAGTAGGGCAGTACCTTGCAGCCAACCTGCGCTACACTGCCACGGCTGCCAGGCGCTGCAGGGTACATGGTGCCTGACGGCACACGTGTATGCGCAGGGGAGCGCAGATGCGCAACAAAAGGCCTAGTCACCTTGGTGAAGTAGTAAGGCGAGTTATTCCAGCCAAAAGGCAAGCAGTTGATCTGATAAAACTCGCCAGCAAACTCAAAGCAAAAGTAATCGACTGCGCTAGCGTGCAGAGGCACCTGATAGAATGCGTCTGCCATGTCAGCCTTGACAGCAAAGGCATTGCTCAAGTCGTAACGCTGCAAAAACCGCAGCGTCTCAAACCTGCACTTGCGGGCGACATTGAAGGTGTTGATATACTTGTAATTGATCACCAGACGCCAAGAACTGCCCTTGGGCACACAAAATGCATTAGAGCAGTATGCAGGGCGGGAGGCAAGCTTGGTAAGCACACCCAACTTGCTGAGGCGGGGCGCTTCAGTGCACAACCACCATTGCTTTTGGGCGTTGGTAGATGGCAAAGGGTTCTTGTAAAAGGGGGGCGGTGCGCGGCCACCCAGCCACTCTACAGGAACACCATGCTGCAGCCAGCTGAGCACATGCGAAGATGCACCAATGGCACGCCACTGCTTGCCGCACAATCCTAAGCGCCAGTGCAGCGGCGTGCTTGCAGGAAAGCTGTGCACGGTAACCATGCTCAGATGTCAAGAAAAGGCACCACAATGATGTGCCCCACACAGCTGCTTAATGACACAACAGCTGGGTGTTCAGACGAGTAGCCTAATGACTGGCCGTTACGTGGGAGCCGCCCCACACTCGCCTGCTGTGTGCGCAGGGCGCTTACTGCACTGCTGCTCCAGCAGATGTGCTGCCAGAGCCCATGCCTCCGTTGCCAGTGCTGCTGCTGGCTGTGAAAGCCTGCAAGCTGCTCCAGCCGCCTGTTGTGGCGCCCATGCGCAGCGCGCTGCCGAACTGGCGGCGCACAATCAGGTGTGCGCTGCTGCTGCTGCTGCGACGGCGCACACTGCCAATGAGGCTGCTGTTCTCGCCATTGCTGCTGCTGCTGTGGCTTCTGGGGCTGTCAAAGCAGCCACTCAGCGCCAGCGCTTCACCTGCTGAGCTCCAGCTGCTGTTGCTGGGCCCAAACAACCCCTCATGCTGAGGAGGTAAGCAGCCATACGTAGCTGCGTGCTGACGTGCAGCAAAATGCCGGTCTGTCGGGGACTGCACTGTGAAGACAAGCTCCAGCCGCTGGTGCTCCTGCCTGACGCTGGTGCTGCTGCGGCGCCTGCTGCTTGTGTCACTTATCTACACCCCTAAGCGGAGATAGCTGACCTTAAGAAACTGCGGAAAGCGCATTAACTCAAGCCCAGCGTGCCAAAGGGCTGAAAGAGCACGCGACGGCCGCAGGTAGCCGTGCGTTCAGCTGCCTCTGGCCGACCTAAAGCAGGTCCTTAGTTTGTTCTCAGATATACGTAAGAACGATCTGGAGATATTCGGAGGTATTAATGGATCGATTTCAGAGAAGTGATAAAAAATAGGATGTGTGCAACACTCCAAACGCTACCGAAGTAGCGAGTCGAGTTGCAGTTCGCATGAACAGCAACGAAACGTGCAGGGCTAGACGCCTGCGCATGCTAAGTGGCCTTCGGCAGCAGTGAGGTAATGACGTGTTTTGACTGTCACCTCACCCACTGCTTGCCTTTGACCAGGCAAGCAGGGATACAGCTACGCTGCATTAACCGCAATGAACAAGTCCATTGCACACTAATCAGTGTTGGTGACAGCAGTCTATACATCTTCCAGTGTAGAGGGCAGGCTGAACATGCTTCGCTGACTCAGCAAAATGCTGATACAGACGCAAAGGCAGCACATGTGTAAATGTGAATAGTGTGCTGGCTTTTGAGAGCACTGCATGTCATCAGCATGAAGCAAGTATGCACTGATGTCAATACTCACCCAACAGCCTGGCAGTGTAACTGCCTCATGCTGACAGCATGCAAAGCAAGCACGTAAGCAGGTGTACATGTGGAAAGCAGGTCGAGCAATAACACACAATTGTACATGGCATCATCTGCGAATCACCCGTAAGCCATTGCCTCGCAAGACAGTGTGCCAAGCAACAAATGGCTGACGTGCGAGCAGCTGGCTCCTACACCGACTAGGTACTCTAGCGGTAGCAGCAAAATCTGCCAGCGCATCCCAAAAGGCACCAACTGCTGCGCGCACAGCAACTTGTTCAACTAGTACAGGCACACTCAGCCTGTGCGAAACCGCCCAAGCAGCTCTGCGGCCAAGATCAAAAGCGTGTAATGCAGCTATACACACCATGTCCCAGACAAGCTGATGCATGTCAATGTGAGGGGCACAAGCCAGCCACAAAGCGCTGCACGGCAAGGTTGCCCCTGCTGCCAGCATATGAAATGCTCTCAGCTGACTTTCCACCTCACGTCGAACAGCAACAGCTACCGGACAGGTCCAAAAGTCCGGACCCCGCTGTGACATCATGGGCTTCGTGGAGACCAAGGAGGCGCAGGGAAAGCAGCTGCCTGCAGATCACATCCCTGGATACACATACATTAGTAAGCCCAGGGTTGTGCGGGCAGGGGAGCGTGCTTCTGGGGGTGTTGCAGTTGCTGTGCATGCCGCTGTTGCAAACGCGGTGAAAGTGTATGACTTTACTGACCAGCAATACGACGAAGCGCTGTGGCTTGTGATGCCAGGGCAAGGGGGTGCACGCAAGCTCTTCATTAGGGTGGTTTACATGCCTGATATGGGCAAGTCTGCATCAGTGAGGAGTGCTGCTTACTCAGCGCTGCAGGAGGACCTGGAGTACCTGTCTAGCAGGGGATCTGTGTTGGTGATGGGTGACTTTAATGCACGGGCTGGACGGGCATCTGGCCCAGCAGAGCGTATTGGTATGCATGGTGAGAGCACCGTCAACGACAACGGCCGCCTGCTCCTCTCATTGCTCAACACTGTCAACCTCTACTCACTTAATGCCCGCACAGCCCCCACCTCCCCTCACCAGCACATCACTTGTGACAGGTCGCATGGCGGCACCAGGCGAGGCTCTTTGATTGACTACATCCTTGCCTCTGCTGACATTGCCATGCCCTGCCAAGCTGCTGCCTGGCCAACAGCCGCAGTTGGGCCGCATACTGTGGGTGCTACTGACCACCTGCCTGTGTCTGCCCGCATTGTCAGGCCTGTGGTACGCCGCCCTGCAAAACAGGTTGTGCTGCGCCTCAACGCACAGCCCAAGGATTTCAGGCTGCAGAATGGGGAGCAGTCAGCGGAACTTGAGGCGTATCAGGATGCTCTGTCGCAGCTTGGTGCAGCCTACACAGCCACGGTCACCACTTTGCAGCAGCAGGCTTCTGCAGGCTCAACTACAGCAACTAATGCAGTGCAGCAAGCGCACGAGCAGATGCTAGCAGCACTTCGTCATGCTGTCAACGCCAGTTTTGGCTACAAGAGGGTTTGGGTTTGCAAGTCCTTCCCATGGTGGACTCAGGAGCTCACAGATGCTGTGGAGGACAGGAAGCAGGCTTACCTGCGCTACAAGAACTCAGGGCTTGTAGCAGATTGGGCTACCTACAAACAGCAGCAGAAGGCTACTACACAGCTGGTCAAAGCAGCAGAGAAGCAGTACAAAGAGCAGTGCCAGCATGCCATTACTTCTGCATACACAAATCGCATGAATGGTGACAGCCTGCTTGGAGAGAAAGACATGTGGCAGCTTGTGCGTCGTCTGTGCCCTAAGCATGTCAGCAAGGCAGTTTACAGCGTCATGCAGCATCCATCTGGGCATGTGGCATCTACCCCAGCTGAGAAAGCTGATGCTTTCAAGTGTCATTATGAGCGCGTTGGCAGCCATGCAGCATTTGCTTCCTCCAACCCCCAGTTTGACGCTGCACACATGTCCCGAGTTGCAGCCAATGTGCAACAGTATTTGCAAGACTCTGCTGACTCCCCTGCCACCCTGCTGGACCTGCCCATCACTGCCGCCGAAGTTTCCGACTGCCTGCAGAGGCTACGCACTGGCAAGGCCGGCAACCCGGCTGAGGAGGGCATTGTCAATGAGCTACTCAAGTATGGAGGCAGCACGGCCGCCGATATGTTACTGCAGTACTGCAATCTGATGTGGCAGCTTGAGCAGGTGCACCAGGTGCCAGGTACAGTTGTGAACATGCCCAAGAAGGGTGACCTGACAGACCCCACCAACTACCGTGGTATCACCCTGCTTAGCGTGCTGTACAAATTTTACACCAGCGTTCTCAACCAGCGCCTCATCAACTTTGCAGAAGGCAAGTCAGTGGCGGAGGGCACGACACAGCAACGGCAGCAGCAGCAGCAGCAACAGCAGGCGCAACAGCAGCAGCAGCAACAGCAGGCGCAACAGCAGGCGCAACAGCAGCAGCAGCAGGCACGTCAGCAGCAGCAGGCGCAACAGCAGCAGCAGCAGGCACGTCAGCAGCAGCAGGCGCAACAGCAGCAGCAGCAGGCACGTCAGCAGCAACAGCAGCAGCAGCAGCAGCAGCAGCGTGTAACTGCTGCTACAGCAGCAGGAACGCCGCTGCTGCACGAGAGCCAGAACGGCTTTCGTCCCAAGCGCAGCTGTGCTGACCACCATAGTGTGCTCAGTGAGGTGTTGGGTGGGAGGAAAGCTGAGGGGAAGGATTCTTATGTGCTGTTTGTTGACACCTATAAGGCTTTCCCAACAGTGTGGCTTGATGGGCTCTTTCAAAAGCTGTGGGACAAGGGTTTGCGTGGAAAGATGTTCCGTGTACTCTACAACTTGTATCAGGGTGCATGCTGTGTGGTGTCTCACGAAGGTCATGTCACTGAGAGCTTCACATGTGACCTAGGTTTGCATGAGGGCGATGTTATTTCCCCCACACTGTACCTGTACTTCATTGATGATCTGCTGCATGAGGTGCATGCAAAGCACCCTGGCATCACCCTAATGGGCCCTTGTGACGAACCTGCTGGTCAGGTTGTGGCAGCCATGCAGGCTGATGACTTTGTTGCTGTGTGCGGATCTCTGGCTGAGGTTCAGGCTGTGGCTGCAACAGTTTATGAATACAGTTGTACGTGGCGGTTCAAGCTGAATAGCTTGAAGTCTGCTGTCATGCATGTCTCACCAGCTAGACAGCCCAGCCAGTTGGCTGACTCTGGCATCATTTGGAATGGTGTGCCTGTGCCTGTTGTATCAGAGTACTGCTACCTTGGCCTGTGGTTCAGCAATGCCTGCAACTGGAATACGCACTTTGAGAAGATGTTGGCAAAAGTGCATCGTGTGAAGGGTGGGCTCATGCCAGTTTGGAAGAGCCGGCTCATCAGCGTGGAAGTAAAGCGTATCATTCTGCTTACATGCGTTCGCCCGATTGTTGAATATGGCAGTGAGGTCTTGGTTTCCGTCAACTGCAAGGCAACTGCAACAGATTGACAAAGTGCAGACTGACATCATCAAGTGCTCAATGCGTTGTGGCAAGGAGCGCCCTTGCACTTCACTTGTTCTGGCTGAATAGGGTGTGAAGCCATTGCACATGTGGCTTCATCAGAGGGCGATGGAGTATTACTTTAGGGTCCAGCGTATGCAGAATTCGCGTTTGCCGCGTCAGGTTTTCTCAGCTGAGTGGAAGCGCCCTAGTGGTGCTGTTGCGGTGACACCTTGGCATAAGTATGTGCAGAGTTTGCTTTGCAAGTATGGTGTGGATGTTGAGGCGGCGGCTGATCGAGCTAATGCGTGCAAGAATCACATCAACCGTCAGGTCGGGAAGCTGCATGCAGACACAATTGTTTGTGAATCACTGCAGCACTCTACTTTGAGCCGTTACATCACGCATGTGCACCCTACACATGCTGATGCCATGCGTTTTAAAAGGGCTAGGCCCTTTTTGTGTTCTGGTGCACCAACGCGTGGTATTGAGTTGCTGATGCGTGTTCGAATGGGCTGTCTTTGCGTGCATGAGCGTACCAGTCGTTATGGCGGCAGCAGAGCTGATTCTAATACAGCATGTCCTGCTTGTGGTCAGGGTGTTGAGTCTTTGTCACATCTGATGTTTGATTGTCCCGCTACTTCTGCTCGGAGGGATACTATGCTTGATGAAATTCGGTCTGTTTTGCGTGATGTTGCTGGCGGCGCTGAAAAATTGCGCAATGTGTTGTCGTTGACTGATGCATCCACTAAGTTGTTGCGTTTTGTTTCTGATGATATTTGGGGTAGTAGGGGGGGGTGTGCCGAGTGATATCTAGGAGCATTGCTGAGTATCTTGTCCAAGCTTGGGATGTGCGTAATAATTGCAAACACAATGGAGCAGTGCTCCCTCTTTCTTCCGCTCCTGAGGGGCGCGGGGCCGATGGCGTTGATGCTATGGCTTAATGGGTAACATGATGATGATCATCATCATCAAATTAACAGATCGGATCAAATTAATGACCAGATAGGAGTATGTATCTTATGGATCAAATTACCAGATAGGATTATGTATATTGCAATCGTTACACCGGCAGTGTCATTGCCGCATTGATTAAATGCAAGGACGCACGTATGATCACCGTCATCAGTGTTCACATGTCGTTGGCACATTTTAGATGTTACTTAGGACTGGTGCGGCCCCGCGTGGTCTGGTGTGCATCATGCACGTGACCGTCACGAATAGTATGATTGCAGATGCTGGAAGCACACCCGCCGCGGGAGGGGACAGTTAACGTTACAAGGATGACTCGCTTGCTTGGGGAGTCAGCTGCAGTGGCGCTAAATTGGGCAGAGAGCAACTCAAAGCAGTCCACCCAACAGAAAAGGACTGTCAGCACTCACGTTTGAACATCACCCTGCCTCATGAACAAGCCGTGGCTTCTTGTGAACCACAGCTGCAACAGTCACACCACTGCATGGCATGGTGGCATACCTTCATGGCAACACTGCCCACCACGTGCCCGTAGGTGTAGGTGACAAAATGCAGCAAATTTCACATTTTCACACTAATACTCGTGCCCGGGATCACAAAGAGTACGGCGGCCACAGCTACGGCGGCCCACGGCATGATACTATGCAGGCTGCATCCGACGTTTCCAGCATTGGATGCTGTTGCATGCTATATTTACCGCAGTGCGGCATGCCATGGTTGGTGACCAGAATCAGTCTTGTCACAGTCTGAAAGGAAGCCGCTGCCCTCTACTTTTGTGCCTGCTGCTGCTGCTGCTGCGCTGAGCCCTCAGGGCTGGTACCAGGCTGGTACTAGGCTGATATCAACTGTCGCACTGGCCGCACCGCTGCCTCCTCCACCTCCAGCAGTAGCTCAAACCACAACACGCCAAACATAGCAGCCACTGGACTGTCACCACATGAGGCTTGATCGCACTGCCTCACTCCTCTTACGTGGCTGCTGCTGCTGCTTTCAGTCCTGCTGGCAGCCGCCGTGTGGGCCGCACCGCTACCTCCTCCTGCTTCCCCAGCAGCCGATACAGCAGCCCACCAAGCATAGCAGCCAGTACATGAGGCGCGATGGTATTGCATCACTCCTCTTTCGTGCCCCCTGCTGCTGCTGCTTTCAGTCCTGCCGGCAGCCGCCGGGTTGGCCGCACCGCTACCTCCTCCTGCTTAAGCAGCAGCCGATACAGCAGCCCACCGAGCATAGCACCTGCAAAGGGGGCTAGCCAGTAGACTGAGATCTGCTCCATCCAGCTGTGGCCTTGATAGTGATGGTACCAGCTGAACGCCTGCAGCAGCAGCAGCAGCAGCAACGACAGCAAAACGGACGTACAAGCCTGTTAGTGGTGGTGGTGGCTCATAATGATGAATATGTCAGGCACGATAGACGGCACACAGCCCAGGTTGTATGTGCCCTGGTGCACTACACTAAAACAGCACTCACCAAAACAACCTGCATGCTGCCTTACTCACCACACTGCTGGGCTGGGCACTGCCGCATTCGGCACACCACTCAAATGGTATTAGCACTAGAACGTACATACATCATGTTGTGCACTGACCACTGCTGGATTCATGCTGGCCATAGCTGCATACTGCACACCATATGAACGGTAATAATAGTGCTACCAAACATACATCGCGTTGTGCTGCATGCACTCATCACTGCTGGGTTCATGCTGGTCACTGCTGCATGCTGATCATCACTCAAACGGTTACAACTGTTACTAGCTGCTAATGAATCAACATGCATTAGGTTGTGCACTCACCACTGCTGGGTTCATGCTGGGTCCAGTGTAGTAGGATCCAGTCACAATCTGCACAGCAGGCACGGTACAGCACATTCAAGAGCCAGATGTACTGATGCGCATGCAAGGGCTGTGATTCTTGCAGCACTATACAGCACCTTACGAGTGAATGCTGCAGCAAGCTCTGTAGCTGGCCGGGTGCTGCCCGAGCATGCTAGGAAGGTACAGTTCAAGCAAGCAGCAAACTGCTCTCTGCAACACGGGGTGCTGCAACCCGCGCTATACATCTGTATAAGCTGATAATGCCAACTGTTTGCTTGCTTGCAGCTGCCTGCTGCTGTAGCTCTGGCAGAGCAGCTTCAATCAATGTGCATACAGATGTGTCTGCAACTGTGACAGCTGGCGGTTGTTATGTAACACCAAGACCTGTACCCACCAGCAACACCGTAGCAAAGACAGGCGACCAGTATGCCACAAACTTGTTGTGCTTGGCATCTGCAGGCAGCAGTAGCAGCAGCAGCACCACTACATTCAGCACCGCCCCCTGCAGCATCTCAACAGCCATGTCCTGTAGCAATGACAGATGCTTCGCGGCAAGCTCATTTCCCTCACCTTATGCTCAGCCGTTGCTATGCATCACCACGTGCATCTCCAAAAGCATTCAAGCTACCATGTTTTTTGCAAGTGGCAATTGCTGTGTGGCCAGCCCAGTTTTCTCACCGACACAGAGTCTATGCTATGCATCACAACGTGCATCTCCAACAGTGTAATGTAATGTGATCGTATTGTAATTTGAGGATTCCCCTCACCTGACGCGTACAGCACGACCATATTGAGCACCATGCCCAGCAGCATCTCAACAGCCACGCCAACCTGCAGCTGCACGCCCGCCTTCAGGCCACCCGGCAGCGTATGAAAGCGGCTGCAAGCAGCAATGAACAAACGAATGAATGAGCTATGCGTGGTGTGTTTGTACTTGGAAGGGTCCCGCGTATGCGGGTGTGACAATGAGGAAAACCCATGCGGAAACCTCCACACCATGTACCATCGCAAGCAGCAGCAGCAGCAGCAGCAAGTGGTGCGCAACATTGATGGATGCTAGCGGATGCACGTACTGGGCTGAATGAGCAGTGCTGGGGTCATGCGTGCTGCTGCGACTGTTGGTGGTGCTCTGCTAAGTATGCGGGGCTGACTGTGAGTGTTATGAGCACACATGTGACAGTAGCCACGCCCACATAGGATCCACAAAAAGGGATTGCAAATCACTGCATTGCTTGATCATAATATAATATCATAAGTTCATCATATAATTATAACATAATTGTCATATATTCATCACACTCAAACAGCATTGTGCACACTGCATGTGTGCCACTCACTCTTTGAGCCACTCGGGTGTAATTGCCACTGCCGTGTAGCTGCCAGCTAGAGCTCCCACAATTTGTGCTACCTGACGTCGCCGTTGTAAACAACGGCACGTGCGCCATGGCATGTGGTGTCACACATGTGGACGCCGCATTGCAGTGATCAGCAGAACAAGCAAGGCGCGTCAGAGAAATGGCATGAGCACGTGGATGCAACGTGCACGTGAGAGCTACCCAACTCGTTTTGCTGCGCCGTACTGCAGCTGCAGAAACTGCCAATGCAGAGGCCACTTGCTGCTGCACAAACAGTGCTAAACAATGTAGCTGCTTCTGCTGCTCATCAAGCGTACTGGCTTGTATGTTATAGCTGACTCATGTCCATGCCGGTCTTACCTAGTAGTGCCACTTATGCTAATTACCGGTGTTGGCTGTCAGCCCCACTGTCGCTGACGCAAGCTGTTGCTGCTGCTCACCATGCGTACTGTGTTGAGTGTTACAGTGCCCCTGCCGGTCTTAGCTGGTAACCTGGCTGACTGCTGAATAAAGCGTTTGCTGCTCACCATGCGTACTGTGTTGAGTGTCACAGTGCCCCTGCCGGTCTTAGCTGGTAACCTGGCTGGCTGCTGAATAAAGCGTTTGCTGCTCACCATGCGTACTGTGTTGAGTGTCACAGTGCCCCTGCCGGTCTTAGCTGGTAGCTTGACTGACTGCCGCTGAGTTAAGCGGTTGCTGCTCACCATGCGCACTGTGTTGATTGTTACAGTGCCCCTGCCAGTCTTGGCTAATAGCCTGACTGCCGCTATGTCAAGCTGCTGTTTCTCACCATGCGTATTGCATTGAGCGTCACAGTCCCCCTGCCGGCGCATATGAATGCTGCGTTATGAATGGGGTTGAACATGGCTCCTCCAAACATGTCGCACATTGGTCCCATCATCATGATGGCTGACACAATGACGGTTACTGTCAGCGCAAACTCGCCAATGCCGCTGATGGACGCTAGCGCCTCGGCTGCCTGCAGGAAATGGGAAGGTTTGCAGGAAGTTTGCAGGGGACAGGTTGTGGAAGAATGGTGTGGAGGTGTTTATGGCCAAGTCGTGGTGACGTATTTGCAATTTGGTGTCCTGCAATCCTTTATACTGACGTAGAGTGTTGGGGGGTGATGCAAATGCTGCTGCCTGCAGGAAACAGTCAAACCGTATGATACAAAGTTACAATGTGCAATGGGGTGGCTCGCAGGTCAAAGCGATGATGGTGTATTACGCAAAGCAGCTGTAGGTGCTGTGGTTCAGGCGGAGTGATCAGTCACAGATGAGCTGCTGCAGTACTGCTGTTGTTGCTGCAGCTCTTGAGCCCTGCTGCAGTGCCAGCAAACAAGCAAGATACACGTATACATGGTAGGCTGTGATATTCAGATTCTTTGCTGCGTGCATCTTGTATGATGCACTGCTCTGCGGTGTGGACATGGTGTTGAGCAGCAGATCACCCTAAAGCAGTTGGCTGCAGTGCCAGCTCAGTGCAGGTGAGCCATTTGGTCTGCTGCTGCACACTCGCCTCTCCAAAGGTGGATGACATCAAAACCCAGATGGCAGTCACAAGAAAGTCTCCGAACAACAGCAAGAGCTGAGCATTCTCCTCCTTCTCCTTCAGCTGCTTTCGACGTTCCCCAGCGGTTCTCCTCCCCCTCTTGGCTTCCATGTTTGCTGGTCACAGGTTTACACCTAAAATTACCTACAGTAATGATCGCACTCTGAACAACGAACTGCTGAAGCCAGGATGATGGGAGCAGCAGTGACAGATGGGAGTCGAACAGACACAACGTTAGATACAAGTGATGCCATGCACAGCTCAGCACGTTCATTAGCGCGTGGGTTACGTTTCAAACTTTGTCCTTATCTAACGTCGAGCCTGCAACATTTGTGTCCCGTCCTCCACTTCTCCATTTGGCGCTGCCCTCAAAGTACTGCTTGCCGACTGCAGCCAATTCCTCGAACATGCACGCTTTGAGGCACCAGCAGCTTGGACGTCGCTGTCAGCATGCAGTGCACCGCCAGAGGTGCTTGCAGCTCGTTAGGGTACCAGCAGCAGCACCAGGCAGCGCTGGTGCCATCACAGCTGCTGAGCAATCCACTGGATTGCCTAAGCAACGGCTGCTGTATGACGGGGTAAGCAATTCAAATGCTTTCCTAAGCAGCTGCTGCCAATGTGCATAGTGTTCGTTGACCACGCCTGTGCCATCCCTACCAAGCCCAACCCTGCAGGCTCCTGCAGGCTCCAAAATGCAGCTGCCTGACTGCCCTGCGACACAAGCGATTCCTGTGCCATGAGTCCATACATTGTTTGCAGCTGCAGTGGAGCATCTAAAATGGCCCTTTCATGTACTGATTGTCTGTTCCAGGTGGTTTTCGACATGGACGGCACCCTGACACAAGCACACATTGACTTTGCAGACATGCGCGCCAGGACAGGTGCGCCAGGACAGGCACACTGCCTGCTTCGAAAAGTCTTGCCGGACATGACGATTACAGACACAACACCACAAAATGCAGCAACCACATGTCTAAATGGGCCCTCCACCTACATGGCTGGTCAATGCTAGGCCTCCCCGTGCTGGTTGCTTCTCGTTTCAACTGCTGAGCAGCAGTGACACTGGTGCACTAGCCAGCCTACTGACTCGTGCCACCTGCGGCAATAGGAAAGCACCAGCAGCCACCACTAGCTGCCAGGCATTACTGACTAGTAAGGGCATTATTGGACTGTGAAGCTGATGAGCTGTTGCTGCTGCAGGCATTCCTGTTGGCGACCTGTTTATGGCGACGGAGTCGTGGGAGGAGCCTGAGCACCTTTCAAGCATGAGCTGATGTGCTACCGCCGCTGCCGCCGCCGCCGCTGCTGCTGCTGCTGCTGCAGGCATCCCTGTGGGCGACTTGTTCGTTGCCATGGAGTCGTGGGAGGAGCCTGAGCGCATCAAGGCCTCCATGGACGTCATCCTGGAAATTGAGGCAGAGGCAGCCAAGAGCGTGCAGGTGAGGCCAGCAGCAGCAGCAGCAGCAGCAGCAGCAGCGGCAGCAGCGGCAGCAGCAATATGAGGCCTCCATGGACATCATCCTGGAGATAGAGGCAGAGGCTGCAAAGAGGGTGCAGGTGGGCGCAGCGCTGTAGTAACGGAGCATTAACGGAGTTCAATGTTTCAGAAACCTAAGGGTTCCGCTGCAACATTATCTGCAGGGGTGCAGCAGCAGCAGCAGAGAGGTGGCTGTACTAGTGCGCTGCTGAGCTGCTGCAGGTGCCTGCTCAAGGAAAGTGACGCCATGCTGACATCCTCACAGCAGCTGTGTATGGCCGCAGTCTCAAGTGGTGTGCCTGCACAAACATGTGTGCAGGGCAAGGAGGAGCTGCTGGAGCTGCTGCAGATGCTGAAGGAGAGTTATATTACAAGTCCCAACCCTTCTCTTGAAAATAGCCCTAAAATCAGCCCGCCTAAAAAGACTTTTCTGCTCCGTCAAATTGGCGCTCGTCACAGAAACAAATGTGTAAGTGTATTATTACTGTCTCATGGTGCCTGCATATTTGTGTCTCTGGTGTGTGCAGGGCAAGGAGGGCCTGATGGATCTGCTTCAAATGCTGAAAGAGAGTGATGTCAAAGTAGCACTCGTCACACGCAACACAACAAGCAGGTGCGTCAACCCTCAACCCCTACAGCGCTGCTATGCTCTCAAGCCTGTCTCTTGCTGCAAGAAGCAGCATGCATTAGCATGCAGCAGCATGCGCCGCAACGTCATGTCAGTGGGAAGGTATCTGCATCCTGTTGTTCCTGCGTTGCGTTTGCATTGTTGTGACTTGCTGCTGTTGCTGAACAGCTACCGCAGCTGCCACCGCCGCCGCTGCTGCTGCTGCGCCTGGTGCTGTGCTGAACCTCTCTCACTGGGCTGTCTTGCACTGCAAGGTGTAGCACATGATACACACCACACTATGCAGCTGTGCACCAACATTCACACATGGTGCTGACGATAGTTCATCGCTACGCTTCATGCTGTGTACTCTGTGCACACTGTGGTGTTGCCCCCTTGTTGCAGCTCATTGGCTTGCTGCTGCTGCTGCTGCTGTCAATACTCCTCATGCTGTCTGCAGTGTTGCGGCGTTCTTCGAGCTCATTGGCGAGGAGTGGCGGGGGCTGTTCAGCGAGATCCGCACCCGCGAGTTCAAATACGTGAAGCCAGACAAGCGGCTGCTGCTGGACGTTGCAGAGGTGGGTAGCTGCTGCTGCTGCTGCTGCTACTGTTCAAATGTGGGCTGTGCCAGCTGCTGCACCCAAGCAACCCTGTCTGTGCAGTGATCCGCAACAGTGACCTGATACTGCTGCTAGCTCTTCTTCTGCTGCCGGTGCTGTCATTGGTGTTCACAATCTGTAACAGGCGAGGCAGCTGCACCCCAGTCGGCTGCTGATGGTGGGGAAAATCTCTTGCATATGCTGAGGTTGGCAATGCTGCTGCTGCTGCTGCTGTTGTTGTTCACAGGCATGGCAGCTGCACCCCGGCCGTCTGCTGATGGTGGGGGACTCGTTTGAAGATGTTGAGGTGGGCAATGCAGCAGGCACCGCCACTTGCCTCATTGCCGGAGGTGGCAACGAGGCACCAGGCTCAAACATTGGGCCACCACCAGGTGCGGCCGCCAAGCAGTAATACTGATAAACAACAGATACAGTTGCAGAACCTGCGCATGGGCTACGGGTTTACACGTGTTTTGGTGAACTGCTTCAGCAGTACCATTGCCGTTGCGCGGTGCTGGTTGCAGAAGGATCTTGCGCCAGCCGGCTTCACATAGAGTTGCCAGTCATTGCACTGCTGTTTGTGCTGCAGTCTGTTGCCAGGTGCCTAGTTCTGCAGCACGGTTGATGTCATTCAGCCAGCAAATAGTACTAGTACGTGACCTGCATAGTTCTGACTGTTGTTGCCGTGCAGGTGCCATCCCCACGTTCTCTGTCAGCAGCTTGGTCGAGCTGCGTCGGTTCCTGCAGGACACAGCACCCAGCAGCAGCAACGTACAGGGCCTAGACCTCAGCAGCAGCAGCAGCATGGACAGCAGCAGCTTAGGCCTGCTGGGATGGTCCCTGCAATCATCCAGTGAGAGCGAAAGTGACGATGACGAAGCTGCGCAACTCTGGCTGGACCCCGCTGCCCCCGGCAACCCGGCAGCTGGCCTGGACTTCGTGGATTATCTGGTTGAGGCGGGAGCGCTGTGTACTGCTAGTACGAGCTTCCCACGCATGGGGGCGGCGGCTGGTGGCTTGCAGGCGTGTGCGTTGGGCGGAGGACACCGCGAGCTGCATGTTGGATTCGGGGATGGCGCTCTGACCAAGATGCTGGCCAGCAAGGGTCTGCAGGTGGGCTTGGGCTGTGCTGCAAGTGGATAGTTAGCAGCACTGTAGCAAAAGAACATGCAGTGACACCCTAACCCTGCATGCAAGGCTGTGCAAGTGCTTGTTGCAGCAGGCAGTTGGTGTGCTGTACTGTGCTGTGGAAGCTGCTTGAAGAACAGCACTGTGTTGAGCAAAGAATAGGGCACTTGTCAGCACTTGTAGTTCATGCACGCCAATGCATACCTTAGGAGTGCTGCCAGCACAATTCCAGTGGCTCAGGAACTGTACATGAAAGCCCTGGATAAGTGTTTGCAACTGACAGTCGGGCAATTGCTGCTGATCTATCCCTGCTGGTGTGCAGGTGATTGGCGTGGATGCAGACATCTCTGCTGGTATCAAACGCGGCCTGCGATGCGTGGCCTTCAAGGGAGCGCCACTGAGTGCTGGCTCACTGTCTACAGTGGCTGCGTCATTGAGGGAGCCTGCAGATGCAGTGCTCATTTACACAGCTGCAGCAGCAGGCACAGCAGCAGGGCAGGGACTCAGCAGCGCTGAATGCCTGTCCACGGCTGCCCTGCAGGAGTACAGGAGTGTAGTGAGACCTGGAAGTGGGTGTGTTTGTGTGGAGGTGCCACTGAGCGATGGTAGCAGCATAGAGCAGGTGCAGGCGCAGATGCAGGCAGCTGGATATGCAGTAGATCGGCTGCAGGTGGTGCCTGCAGCTGGGGGGCAGCAGCGGCTCAGAGTGGTAGGGCGGCCGCAGTAGATGCGGGTAACACAGCGACAGATGTGAGTTGTTTGAATGTGCCACGCAGCCATGTGTACAGAATGTGGCGCTGCAAGCTGCTTGTCCAGCTTGTCTGCAAACCCTGGTTGGTGGTCTGTGGTGTAACATTGGCATCTTTGTCTGGGCACTCCCGTAAGCTTTCAAGCGCTGCGCGTTGTTGCCATAAGGGCTGAGTCGTGGTTGAATTGAAAAGCACTGAGCGAGCTATTGTCAACCACCTCACCAACGGAAACAGCAAGTGAACAACCCCTAGACTGCTGTCTAGCAGTCTGCATTGTCTTGTAGACACTATTAGTGCATCGCAAAAGGCCAGACATGGGCCGGAGGGAGCCACAGGAGCTTGTCAAGGCGTGCAATGACCATGACCATCAGTACGTGCGAGCTCTGCGATGAGCCGATGCATGCGATGAGCTATGTGCCGATGGTTTCGTGATTGTCGATGCGACAATTTTGAGCGCTTGCAGATGGGGATCCCAGCCACACGCTTTGAGGTGTGTTGACCTGATGTGCTGCTGCTGTCTCGTGGTCCCACTCCCCCTGAAACACGCCATGGCACGCAGCCGCAGATCAAAGATGAACGAAGAGATGGCAGAGGAAGCCAAGAAAAAGGTGGTCAAAGCATGGGGAAAGCTGCTGCCCTTTGGCGCACAGGTTGTGGCTTCAGCAGCAGCATACACAGTGGGAGTGACTGCCACGCAGGTAGGCAGGTGTTTAGCCCCCTCTTGACTTCATCAACATGCACTGTGTTTGCTCAGCATTAGAGCCGCCAGCGCACCACTCGATTGCCGCAATATCACCAAGCTTCAACATTTTGGCATGCTCTGTACTGCCTGTGAAACCGACGCTCATGTTGTACTGCCGATGCACCAAGCACACTGAAACCTCTCTGTATCTGTTTTCCTCCTCCTCCTGGCACTCCTGGTATTCTTCCTGCAAGCTCATGGGCTTTGTGTGCAAGGTCTCCTGCGCAACGCCAGTGCTAGGGCCCTGCGTGGGCTTAGTGGGGGTTGGCTTTGCAAGCGCACTTGCAGGACAGGCGTCAAAGCACACACACAAGATGATCAGCACAGGCGCAAACCCGCTGCAAGCAGGGTTCTGGGAGCCCCTGGATGTGGATGACATGGTGTTCGATGCACTGCTGGGCATCTTCATGTTCAAGGTGCGGCAGCGGTGGAACCAGCACAGCGCTGTTGGTACCAGCAACTGCAGCAGCAGCCGCCGCAGCAGCAGCAGTGAGGCACAGAACTAACCGTTTCGTGCCGAAGCGCTTCTGGGCGTCGATATATCAGATTTTAAAGAAGCTAGCAGTAAGCAGCAGCAGCAAGGTCAGTGCATCTCATCACGCCCCTGTTACGCACTTTCAGGACAGGCATGAACCTGTGACAGATGGCAGCACAAAGCGTTCAGTCTGCAGTTAACCCTCCACATAGTGGGCATGGGCTGCACCCACCAAAGCATGCTAGTGAGCACCACGGCACCATCTGTTTGGGATGCTGTTGTACTGACTGTCACTTTGTTGCTCGTCACAGGCCATGGGTGGCCGCTTCAGCAGCTTGGTGCCGAGTGACTTGTCCAAGCCGGGTGCGCTGGCATTTGAGTCCATCCCTGCACGTGCTGACAACAGCGAGGCGTACGCGCAGCCAAGCGTTAAGCGGGAGCTGGCGCGCATCTTCAGGAGGGATGGGTGCCACCACTGCGGTGAGTGCGCTCTGAGCAGCGCTTGGCAGAGAAACTGCCAAAGGTGTGCATGTTGCTGCTGTTTGTGAAACGACAGCAGCAGCAACAGCGAGGCGTACGCACAGCCAGGCATGATGCACAAGACGGCCCGCATCTTCAGGAGGCCACCACTGCGGTCTCTGCTAGCTGCATACCGCTGGGAGTAGCACTTGATGTGGGCACAGCCCGGTTCTGTGCATGCGTGTGCTGCAACTGTGTGCGAAGAAGAAGCCATCAGTAGCAGCAGCAAGTGATTGCATGTGTACCTTGGCAGCAGCAGCGATAGAAGGTACGTGCACAGCATGGGGAAGTAGGACAGGTTGCGCAGGCATGCACTGAACCTTCTGCAAGCACTGCATTTGCGAAAGGCTGAGCTGCGCTGATCGCCTGGTCCGGCGATCCGGTGATCAACACAAAGCAGCCTCTTGCAAATGCATTCCTTGCCGCAGGCTGATTTGTTGATCAGACAGCAGCAGCACCGGTCAAGGCAGCGCGCCTCCACAACATAGCATTCAGAAATGCTTGGCTGTCACTGCTGCTGCTGCTGCCGCTGCTGCTGCTGTCAGGGAGGCTCCCAAACGCAGCTGTCCCTGGTAGCTTTCATGAACGCTATGTTGCAATGCGCGCTGCCTTGACTGGTGCTGCTGTTGTCTGTCTTACGCATTGTTCTTGTGTGCGTGCCTGCCAGGGTCATATCGCGGGCCCGTGATTGGCGACCACATGCCACCCAACAAGATGCTGGGTGGTGCCAAAAAGGCCGCCAAAGACAAGCTACCAGCAGCAGTGGACAACCTGCCAGGCATCAGCAAGGTGAGCTGCACTGCTGCTGCTGCTGCTGCTGCTTGTGGTGGAAACGCTTGCTTGTCATCGTGCTTGAAGCTGTCCATAGCCATGTAGCTGCTATAACAGCTGTCACTGGTGTCACTGTGCTTTGACGCGCGAGTGCGGCTGCATGCGTGCTCATAAGTGCGCGTGTGATTGTAACTTGGCATAACCATGTAGATGCTCTATCAGCTGCTCCTGGTGTCTCTGTGTGCAGGTGCGCGAGCTGATAGGGCTTGCAGGCAGGACCGGCAAGCCGCTGCAGCGCTTCTACCCGCAGTGTCAGCGCTGCAGCATCAAGCAGGCCACAGCCATGCGCAGCGGCAAGCGCGTGCTGGTGCTGCACCTGCACGCGCCACGCTACCGCAGCGAGCACATGGCAGGTGGGCGCTGACGCTGCGAGGCAGCTGTGAAAATCTCGGATGAGTATTTGGGCAGTGGTCCTTGGCACAGGTATTTGCCCCTTTGCAAGCATTTCCTTTTCTTGCTTTTGCGCTGCTAGTTCCAAATCTTGTGTCAGTTCACTGTGTGATGGTGGTTGTTGCTGGTATTCCTGTTGTT
This sequence comes from Tetradesmus lagerheimii, assembly GCA_902809745.2. Lineage (NCBI taxonomy): Eukaryota > Viridiplantae > Chlorophyta > Chlorophyceae > Sphaeropleales > Scenedesmaceae > Tetradesmus > Tetradesmus lagerheimii. Next base: position 23,749 of record CADDIJ020001970.1, on the reverse strand, counting down.
CTGCAGGCATCTTTGTGGGCATCCGCCACAACGTGCCCCCCGTCAGCTTTGCAGAGCCGCCGCGAGGCCGTGGCGGCAACAACAAGCTGCCACTGGCTCTGCTTGCAGCTGCACCAGCGCTCCATGCGGCTGATGAGGCAGCAGCAGCCGCAGAGGCAGGGCGCAGCGGCAATGCTGCTGTGCCACAGCTGCTGGTGGAAGAGCTGAGTGCTGCGCCCAGTTGGGAGCTGCAGGCATACATGCCGGGTGCTGCTACAGGTGCCGGCGCAGCAGCTGCACGTGGCGGCAGCAGCAGCAGCAGCAGCAGCAGCGCAGGCTACAGCCGAGGTGGCAACGGCAGCCACTTCCAGCAGCAGCAGCAACAACAGTACAACAGCAGCAGCAAGTGGGGCAGCGGCAGTGGCTACAAGCAGGAGAGGCGAGGCAACGGCAGCAGCAGCAGCGGTGGCAGCATGGCGCCACAGTCGCTGCCTGGCAGCCTTGGTCTGGTGCAGCAGCAGCTGGCAGACGTGTTGCAGCCGCAGGTAGGGTGGCTGGGGCTGCCTGACCGGATAGCCACAGACCTGTGTTGAGGGGCTGGCAAGGCTTTCATCGCGAGGTGTTGCTCTCCTATTGGCTGTTTTATTGCAATTATGGCGTCTTCACTTGGTTGAGCCACTGTGGCCAAGCTGTGCGTCCATGTGGTGCTGGCCCAATGTTGCATCATCTCAGCGATACATGCGGAATACTTCCCAATGAACTGCATCATCCAGAAAACAGTAGGGATGTGTTTTTACTCAGTGTTTCCGAGCTCACGCGGTATTGCATCTGCTTGCAGGACTGTGTGAGGGACAGTGGCGGCCCGCTCATGGTGAGCCTGGAGGGCTGGATGCCTCCCAGCACTGCAGGACTGGGCAAGGACAAGCCCAAGCAGCGCAGCAGCGGCGCTGCAGGAGCTACGGTGAGCAGCAGCGCATGTACATGCAGTATGCCCTTGTCTTGTTTGAGCGGTACGGTTAGAGCAGAGATAAAAGCGGCTGGGCTTGTGTAAAAGCAGCCGCACTCTCGCAGGACAGCAAGCAAGCAAGCAAGTAAGCATGTACATGCCCATGTCTTGCTTGATGAGCAGAGATGAAACGCCATAGCTGAATAGGCCGCACACACACCATACGGCAGACAGCATGCCAACCAGGTGCAGCGGGGTGCTTGTCTGGCGCATCACAGTGGATGATTATAACCACTGCTACCTGGCAGCTGCTTGTGCCGCACCCAATTACATTGAAATGCTTGTGCCGCAAGCAGCACAGCCGTGTGCTAGGGCACGCTCGCTGTCTGCCTGTCCCAAGTTGGTGCTGCTGCTGCTGCTGCTGCTCTTGCTGCTGCAGGTGGCAGAGACAGCCAAGCAACGTGCAGATGCTGCCTTTGAGCGCTTTGCCGGCGGCCTGGCGCGGTGATCCTGGCAGCAGGTTGTATCAAGGGGTAGATCATTGTAGCAGTCAGCAGGCACTTCGCAGCCTGTGACAGCAGCAGGCCCGGGCTAGGCAGCAGCTCCAAAGCAGAAGGGCAGCCTGTGGCTCCGCAAGGCTCTACTGTTGAATTGAGCGCATACCAGCAGCCTGGCGCGGTGGTGCTGGCTGTAACAGCAATCCAGCAGGACAGCAAACAAGCAAGCAGGCTGTGTCACGCGCTACATCCTTGTAGCAGCCAGCAGGCACTTCGCAGCCGGCGGCTGGCTCAGGCTTCATTGTTGCTGGCAGCAGGCTATGTTAGCAGAACGACGGCAGAGCTGCCAGCGCGACATGCAGAGGGCAAGTTGTGGTTTGCCAGCGTTGGTTGCTCAGCGGGGCCCGTAGTACGCTTCTTGCAGTTGAACCACAGGGCGCCAGGCATTGGTGCAGCAGCAGAGCAAGTAGATACCTCACTGAGACGCATGTATGTAAGGTATGTAGCAGTACTGGATGTGCAACCCACCGCGCTGTCGAATCATTGCGAAGTTAACGATTGTACTTTATCCTGACGTTTGTGACCTTAATAACGTAGTAGTAAGTACGGTACCGGAAGGCACATGCTCCTTGTCGCAGGGAGATTTTTCTGAGTGCTGAAACTCACTGAGGTCGCAGGGAGATTTTTCTGAGTGCTGAAACGCACTGCGGCAGTGCTACGCTACATGCAAGATTGGCCCAATGCAACGGTTGCAGCAACGTTTTGGTTAACCACGTAGAATGCAAGCCTTCTTCACAATGTCATAAACTCTGAGTCCTGCTGAGGATGTTCAACATGCAGGCCGCAACAGCATCCCAGCAGCCTGACGTTTCAAACGGTACACCGTGCCGGGCTGATGCTAGCTGCTGGTGAGCCAGAGCTGTGCAGCCTGCAGCCGGAGGCTCCGGGAGTAACTGCTCCATGCACCAGCACCAGCTGAAAGACAGCACTCTAGTAGGAAAGCGAGCAGAGACACCCAAACCCTGCAGGTACAGCCAGCTGTACACAGCTGCGTCAAGGGGCAGACTCATGTCATGGCCTACAGCTGTCACGCACCAACTATACGTTGACCTGCCTGCCCAACCATACGAAGGCGGTCTGGCTGAGCAAGTCGCATAAAGACTGTGTCAATCTGCCACAGTCTGGCAAGTTTGGCAAACCACAGCAGCATTGATGCCTCAGATGCATGCTCTATGGGCAACTGAACAAACTGCCACCCACTGGCAGCATTGCAGGTGGCACTAGTACAGCCACTCATAATACTGCAGCACTATAACCCAGCAAGAAGACAACTAGATGAGCTGCAGGAGATGCAGAGCCCGCTTGCGAGCGTTGACCAGACAACGACCACCAGCCTGCTCAAAAACCAGGCCTTAGCTGGGCCAGCCTACATACACTCTGTTCTAGGCAAGTTGCTACGCCTGCTGCTGCAAGGGCAGTGCAACCTTGTGAGATCACTGCCAACTCCACTGCCAACTACACCACCCCACTCTTGCTCTGACTGGCTTTGTCCTTTTTGCTCTTCTTCTTGCTGCTGGGTTCCTTTGCTGCATCATCTGCCGCTGCTGCTGCTGCTGCTGGAGGTGCTGTGTTTGGCAGCTTCTTCTCCTTCTTTTTCTTTTTAGCACCCTCTGTTGCAGGCGTATTCAACTCCTGCGGTTGCTGGTGCTGTAAGCTGCCATTTGCTTGCTGCTCCTGCTGCTGCTGCTTCTGCGCTGAAGGCTCCTGCTGAGGCTCTGCTTCGGCTTCAATTCCCTTGTTCTGCTGTTTCTTCTTTTTACTCTGCTTTCCTGCAGTGCCATCTGCTGCTGCCGCTGCTACTGCTTCGTCAGGCTGCTGCTGCGGCTTGTCTGCAGGTGTGCTGGCAGCTTGCTCATGTTGCTGCTTCTGCTTACTTTTCTTCGTGCTCTTCCCAGCTTCTACAGCTGCAGCTATAGCAGCGTCTGCTGCTTCTGCATCACCTTCTGCAGCTGCTTCCTGCTGCCGCTTGCGCTTCTTACTGCCGGCTGCTGCTGTCGTGTCTGCTGCTGGTGTCACAGCTGCTGCGGCGTCTGGCTGTTGATGCCCTAGTAAATCTGCTGCTGTCCTGCCTAAAGCCTCATTCACTAGGTCCTGAATGAACGAAAGGTCGTCCCCGGGCAAAGGAGCTGGATGCCCCTGCAGAACCAGCCAGCACAGTTGCAGCACATGTCCCAGGCCTGGCCGCAGCTCCCGCTCACGCTCTAACTGACCAAGCACTACTGAAGCTGCCTCTTCTGCCGTGCATGACCGCCTACTTAAAGGCTGTATACGCAGAAAGGTGCGCTGCATCTCGGCTGCTGAGTCAAACGTACACGAGCAGCAATTCGATCGTGACGGCAGCGCAGTTTGAAGGATATCACGGCTTCCACATTGAACTAAGCTGACGCTGCAACATGATTCAAAGGCCCGCTGGTTGATTTGTTACTCGTGATGACTGATTGGCACTCACTCCACGCAGCATGGTCCCGATCCAAGCGGTGAATGAGCAGCAAAAGTTCTATTTTGCAGGAAAAAGTCCTTTCAGCAGCTCTGTTCGGTATACTGCTTCGAGTTTACACACCATCACACATCGTCCACAGCTGCTCACCAGGACGCACATTCGCATTGCTGTCGCGTCAATAGGTCGCCATGTTGTCTGGTTCGCTCACAACGGGCGTGTCACGCACCAGCAGGCGCGGCTCAGCACCCAGCAGTAACCAGCGCTGCAGCAGCAGAGCCTTCACCACACGCAGGGTACGCCTGACACCATGTGCTGCTGCAGTATCCAGCAGCAAGGTGCCTGCAGAAGCAGATGTAGTGGTGGTTGGTGCTGGATTGGCTGGCCTGAATGCAGCAGCAGTACTCCGTAAGCGTGGGCTGGCGCCAGTTATCCTGGAAGCGGGAGATGCAGTGGGCGGACGTACACGAACAGACAATGTGGACGGCTTCTTTTTGGATCGCGGCTTCCAGATCTTCCTGACTGGATATCCAGAGGCGCGCAAAACACTGGACTATGAGGCGCTGCAGCTGCAGCCCTTCTATGCAGGTGAGCAGCGCGTCTTTACTTGCTGCGTTCTCCTGATTGTTGTGTACAAATGTCAGCAAATGCTGCGCACGTGGATCAAGCAGGCAGTTGCTTTACAATGGTTGAACAGCAGAGCTTGTCAGATCGGGCACCTGTATCCTCAAGTCACCAGCAACGATAGCTGCGGTGATGGTGGAATTTGGCGTTTGTGGTGACTAGACTCCTGCACATACCCAGCAGGTCAGCAACTGGCACGTGTGCCTCTTGCTGCCGGCAGCGGCAGCCAAACATATCCGGCAGGCGCCACATGACGTGTCAGCACAACCAAATATTCTACAGCAATCCGCCAAACGCGGACAATTGTGGCACGGCAACTGCCTTGCAGGTGCTCGTGTGTGGTACAACGGCCAGTCCCACACAGCCGCAGACCCCCTGCGCCACTTGTACCCTTCAACCCTCTGTGTCACTTGTCATTGCCTTGCAGGTGCTCGCGTGTGGTACAACGGCCAGTTCCACACAGTCGCAGATCCCCTGCATCTCCTGCCATGTCCAATCCACTGCAACAATTCACAAAAGGAGTCACTTTAAATGCCTGCAGGCGCTCGAGTGTGGTACAACGGGCAGTTCCACACCGTCGCAGACCCCCTGCGCCACTTGTAACCTTCAAGCCTCTGTGTCGCTTGTCACTGCCTTGCAGGCGCTAAGGTGTGGTACGATGGGCAGTTCCACACAGTCGCAGATCCCCTGCGTCATTTTGTGGATGGCCTGCTGTCATTGACCAACCCCATTGGCAGCGTTGTTGACGAGTATTCACTGACCCTCTGTGTCTCTTGTCACTGCCTTGCAGGTGCTTCGGTGTGGTACAATGAGTAGTCCCGCACAAAATGACAGAACCCCTGCCCCACATGCAACCTTCAACCCTCTGTGTCACTCGTCACTGCCTTGCAGGTGCTCGGGTGTGGTACAACGGGCAGTTCCACACAGTCGCAGACCCCCTGCATCTCCTGCCATCTCCCCCCCCCAACCCATTGCAGCATTCACCAATTGTGTCACTTGTTGCTGCCTGCAGGCGCTCGCGTGTGGTACCATGGGCAGTTCCACACAGTCGCAGACCCCCTGCACCACTTGTAGTATCTGATCCTCTGAGTCGCTTGTCACTGTCTGCAGGCGCTAAGGTGTGGTACACTAGGCGGTTCCACACAGTCGCAGACCCCCTGCGCCGATTGTAACCTCTGACACCCATTCTGTCACGTGTCACATCAACAACTGCAGGCGCTCGGGTGTTGTACAATGGGCAGTTCCACACAGTCACAGACCCCCTGCGCCACTTTGTGGATGAGCTGCTGTCACTGACCAACCCCATCGGTAGTGTAGTTGACGTGTATGGACTGACCCTCTGTGTCACTTGTCACTGCCTTGCAGGTGCTAAGGTGTGGTACAATGGGCAGTTCCACACAGTCGCAGACCCCCTGCGTCATTTTGTGGATGGCCTGCTGTCGCTGACCAACCCCATCAGTAGTGTGGTTGACATGTATGGACTGACCCTCTGTGTCACTTGCCACTTGCCTGCAGGAGCTCGCATGTGGTACAATCAATAGTCCCACACAAAATGCCAGAACCCCTGCGCCACTTGTAATCCCTGACACCCTTTCTGTCACTTGTCAATTCCAATGCTTGCAGGCGCTCGGGCGTGGTACAATGCACAGGTCCTCACAGTCGCAGACCCCCTGCACCACTTGTAACCTCTGACACCCTTGCTGTCACTTGTCGCTTTCAATGCCTGCAGGTGCTCGGGTGAGGTACAATGGGCAGTTCCACACAGTCGCAGATCCCCTGCGCCACTTATCATGTCCAACCCACTGCAACTTTTCACAAAGCGAATCGCTTGTCACTCCCTGCAGGTGCCCAAGTGTGGTACAATGGGCAGTTCCTCACCGTTGCAGACCCCCTGCGCCACTTTCAACCTTCACCCCTCTGTGTCACTTTCGCTTTCAATGCTTGCAGGCGCCAAGGTGTGGTACAATGGGCAGTTCCACACAGTCGCAGACCCCCTGCGTCACTTTGTGGATGGGCTTCTGTCATTGACCAACCCCATTGGCAGCGTTGTAGACAAAGTTAACGTGGGAGTGTTCAGACTCAAGACGCTGATAGGCCCGCTGGATGCTATCTTTGAAAAGCCAGAGACAACTATCCTGGAGCGACTCAGGGTAGGTTTGCGTTTGGCCGTAGTAGATGCAGGGTGTTGGGTTGCAGGTGTTGAAGCTTGGCAGGCGCTGTCAGTGGCGTTGAGTGCCGCAATCTCATCAAGCTGGTGTAGGCAGAGGTAGCCTGCACACTCCAGCAAAGTACAGTCTGCCAATTTCATAAGCTATAGAGCTGCTTGTCAGCAGGTCTGTGTGGGTATGTGCCTTGGTACTTGACTCTTGCTCAAGTAACATGTCATAACATGATTCAGAACACCTGCAGGCTGAGGGCTTTTCTGAGGCCATCATCAGGGGTAGTGAGTAGTATACCATCATAATGATGTTATACTACTCACTACCCCTGGCCATCATTGACCGCTTCTTCAAGCCATTCAGCCTTCGTACTTGGCTGTGATTCAAAAGCAGTTACAACATGTCTCAAAACACCTGCAGGCTGAGGGCTTTTCCGAGGCCATCATCGACCGTTTCTTCCGGCCCTTCCTTGGAGGCATCTTCTTCAACACGCAGCTCACCACCAGCAGCAGGTGAGCACATGGCTCAAACCTTTCTTTAACTCTTCATGAACATCAAACCAATGAGCCATGCGTGGCATCACAAGCATGGCAAGCAAGCAGCATGGATGGTGGCCACGCAGGGCAGATGAGCAAACTTGTTCCTGCTGTGAACGGTCTGGCAGAACCCATCAATGCTGTGTGCCATTGTGCAGCACGCAGCTCACCACCAGCAGCAGCACATGGCTTTGACAGCTCTTCGTAATGCTAATGATGATTTGTTTAACAAATCAATGAGCCATGCATTGGAAAGATGGCAAGCAAGCAGCATGGGTGGTGGCCACGCAGGTCACCACCAGCGCCAGATGAGCAAACTAAATCTAACAGCAAACAGCCTGGCAGGCCCCTGCTGCCCGCTGTGATAGCCACCGTTCAAACTCCTGACTTTTCTCACTGAACCTGGCCACCGCTGTTTGCAGGCTGTTTGAGTTTGTAATGCGCATACTGGCTCATTGAAACTGCAAAACCGTGGCCTTTCTTGGGTCTGCCTAAAACCTACCCCCCAAAACCTATCCAGCAAACCTCTGGCCACTGCTGTCTGCAGACTGTTTGAGTTTGTGATGCGCATGCTGGCGACTGGGCAGAACTGCCTGCCTGCTGCTGGCATCGGGGCCATGGCACAGCAGCTGGAGGCACGGCTGCCTGCCGACAGCATCTACACAGGTGGGTATGCTGTTTGATGAGCATACGTGTTTTCAAACATCAGAGAACGCATGATGATTTGCAAGCCAGCAACAAAGCCACCAACAAAGCCACAGATCACAGTGATTGCACATGCTGTAACCTAGCATAGGGGGCATGGCACAGCAGCTGGCGACCGGGCAGAACTGCCTGCCTGCTGCTGGCATTGGCGCCATGGCACAGCAGCTGGAGGCACGGCTGCCTGCTGACAGCATCTACACAGGTGGGGCATGCTGGCTGAGCACACGTGTATGCGTAAGCAGAAGGTTTTGGGGTATTAGGTGACTAGCACTTGTGGCCGCGGTACAAACAAATTCTACAGCTGGGCTGTACTGCTCAGCAGGTGCCTGCTGACAGTGTCTACACTGATGAGGCATGGTGGTTGAGTATACGCGCAACTCAATAAAGTATGGTTTGGGTTACTGTGTGACTAGTATCAGTGACAGCCTTTCATACTGAGTATGAGATGGAATAGCTGTACTGCTGCCTGCTGACAGCTTCTACACCTGTGAGGCTTGTTGCCTGTCAGCCTGTTATGTGTGGCTTGGCACGGCTGCAAGAAGCACGTGCAAGAGCTGCATGTGTGCTGTGGATGTGGCAGACTTCAAGTGGCTGAGCTAATCGATGGTTGAAGCTCACGCACCATGCAGCTCCATTACTCAAACCTTGCCCTGCCCTGCCTGTTTGCCCACTCTTGTCTGTGCCTGCTGCTTTGCCAACCGCATGATTCCCCCTTGGCGCAGACACGCGCGTGCAGCAGGTGTTCAGTGAAGCTGCCGGCAGCCCTGCACGTGTGCAGCTGGCTGATGTGCTGTAGAGTGCTCTTGCAGAATTCATGTGGCTTAGCTGGCTGGCTCTTGAAGCTCAGGCAATCTGCAGCTCCCCTTACTCTCTCCTTGCCTGCCTGCCTGCTTGCCCACTTGTGTCTGCTCTGCCAACTGTGTCATCCCCTCTTGTTTTCAGACACGCGCGTGCAGCAGGTGTTTGGAGCAGCTGCCGGCAGCCCTGCACGTGTGCAGCTGGCTAATGGGCAGACTGTGACAGCAGCAAAGGGCGTGGTGGTGGCAGTAGAAGGGCCGGAAGCATGGAGGCTGCTAGGAGGCGCAATGGACGTGAGTCAAGTCAGGAGCAGAGTTTGTTCTGCCGCTTGGTACCCCTGCGTACTTGTGCTCTGTGTTTTCGGATGATACACGGGGCTTGTATTTGCTTGCAGGACTGTGATTGGTACACAACAGCCTTCATGAGGGGGGGTCTTGTCGAGGCAGCAGCCAATGGTGTGGCACTCACAGCTAGGGACAGAGGCGCAGCCGCACCTGCAGGAGCAGTGCACATGGGATAACCCTGATAGCCAGAGTCAGCTGTGTCTTGTGCCTGCAATTGTGTTGTTGCAGGCTGCGCCCTCCAAGAGCGAGCCGGGTGTGGGCACCTGCAACCTGTACTTCAAGGCCCCGCAGCCGCCAGCACCAGACAACATCTTGTACCTCAACGGCACTGGCAGCGGCATGGTCAACAACTGCTGCTTCCCGTCAACTGTGGCGCCTAGCTATGCTCCAGCAGGACAGGTAAGAGGGCTATGGCCGTGCCACTATTCGTGATCAGCCGTTGCAGGCTCATTGGACAGCTAGCAGCAGGCTTTGTTGTGGCAGCAGTTTGGTGAACAACTGCTGCTTCCGTCAACGGTTGCGCCCAGCTACGCACCAGCAGGGCAGGTACGTCATGCGCACACACACACAGTTGTCTGTCAGGTTGAGGGCTGGTTTGCCTTTTCAGATTCCCCTTGCGACCAGAATGGTAGCATCCCATCCTCACACCTGCAGGCCAGACGACTTCAGCTATCTGACATGTGTTACCGCCTGGCTGTCCCCTCTTGCTGCTTCCCGCACTGCCGCAGACGCTGGTGTCTGTCTCAACGATCGGCACACAGCCAGACATGTCAGAGCAGCAGCTTATTGATGCAGTAAAGCAGGAGCTGTCAACGTGGTTTGGCCCGCAGCAGGTTTCTACGTGGAGCCACCTACGCACGTACCGCATTCCCTTTGCGCAGCCAGATCAGAGCCCTCCCACGAACTTCAACCGCCCAGTGTCACTTGGATCCGGCCTGTATGTGTGCGGCGATCACCGGGACAGCGCCACTTTTGATGCAGCGTTGAAGTCGGGAAGGCGCGCAGCAGAAGCTCTACTGCAGGAGCAGGGTGGGGCTGCAGGGGCAGGCGCAGCAAGCGGCAGCCGCACTGTTGTGCAGGCGTCCGCGTGATGCGTTGGCCCCAGGAAGCAGTGATGCTACAGAATCTGTGACTGAATCATTCTGTTGTGGGTGCTAGTTCAGCCTGTTCGAAAGTCCCTGAGAATATTGGGACAGCGCCACTTTCGATGCAGCGTTGAGGTCGGGTAGGCGTGCAGCAGAAGCACTCTTGCAAGAGCAGGGTGGGGCAGGGGCAGGCGCAGCAAGTGGTAGCCGCACTGTTGTACAGGTGTCTGCGTGAGGCTGTGGCCCCATGAAGCATTGATCCTACAGATTCTGCCAGAATCATTCCGTTGTGGGTGCTAGTTCAGCCTGTCCGAAAGTCCCTGAGAATATGTCGCCATTGAGACAGTGCCACTTTCGATGCAGCGTTGAGGTCGGGTAGGCATGCGGTATGCAGCAGAAGCACTCTTGCAGGAGCAGGGTAGGGCTGGCGCAGGCGCAGCAAGTGGTAGCCGCACTGTTGTGCAGGCGTCTGCATGATGTGAAGTGAACGTTTTAGGCGGATCCTGGACTCCAGGTAAAAACAAACATCATACCTTCATGCAATGCTTGACCAGGAGCGCCTGCTCAAGCTCTCCTGGTACTCCAAGTGGGCTGTCAATGCAGGCAAGCCGTCCAGCATGCAGGCATCACCGTCAAACGCACCTGTAGCGCAGAACGACATAAGGGACAGCGCAGTGTCAACGAGAGTGGCCTGAGCGGGCATGACCCGTGACACTCGGTGCCCAGCCCCAAATACCGCCAGTGCCAGTCCAGACCGCGAGAACCCTGATGACAATGACAGCACCAGGTCGTAGGCGCACTTGATCTTCAACGTACCCCGCAAGTAGCTCATTAGCCACAGCATGGACAGCAGCATGGACAGAGGACTGTTCAGCGGTACCAGCAACACCACCCAACAACAGCATCCAGTTCAAGAAGGTAAAATGATACCATCTAAGCAGCGGGCACTCTTGGCTGACAGGTGCTCCCCCACCGCATGCTGATCTGCTAGAGTGCTGCCGCATTGCCACTGCCACTGCCGCTACTGCTGCTACTGCTGTTGCTGGTGTTCACCCCCGTGAACCCCTGGGCACACCCTGAGTGTGCGATGTTCTATTCTCAAATTACAGAGAGGTGACTTCACTGAAATTTCAACCAAAGCTAGATGAAGTAATAAGCTTCCATTTCAGCGTTTCAGAGCTGCTGCAGGCGGCATAGGCACGAAGCAGTAGACGCTCTATAGAGTAGCTACTGAGATTTCCAGCTCCGAAAATTGGTTCGAACCAGATTTCTCAAAATACAGGGGGGTGACTTTTGAGATTTTTCGAAGGTGATGTCTAAATGTTTTCAACAATGCGTTCAAGGATTTCTAGGGCCTCGAGTGGCCTGTGACGGGGCTGTGACCCAGTCAAAGGTTTTGGGCTCAATCATCGCACGTACATGCTCTAGACCAGATTCAGCCCCTCGAACAGCAACTAGACACGTAAATATCAATGTTTCTAGCAGAAGCTGGCCCATCGTGTGCGTTTGAGCACTGTACGGTGACATTTTAGCTGATCTAGCACACATGGTTTCGCTACGTGAGACTGCATGGTACGCGCTATAAAGGCCTCAAATAGTTTATCATCACCACAAACAATCGTAACATGCAATAAAACAACATCGCACAGAAGGTTGGCAATCGCCCCACTGGCGGGGTACCAGGGGTTCACGGGGGTGCTGGTGTTGCCGCGCTGTTGCGATTGCCAATGTTGCTGCTGCCACGACACCGGAAGATAGGCTGAGAGACATGTTGCACAATCCTATCCTATCTTTGAAATCCTATCTTTAGAAGGAACAGTGTCAGTCAGTCAGTCAGGCAGGCAGGCAGGCAGGCAGGCAGGCAGGCAGGCAGGCAGGCAGGCAGAAGCCTCGCCTTAGGACCTGGCCGTTAAACCCCGGGACGTGTGCAAACTCCGTCATCAGAAACACTGCAGCGACAATCACCAAGTATGTTCAAGTGTTGGAGCAGTACTGCTGTCAACTAGTCAAGCCTGCTGCCGTGCCTTGGCAGCCCTCCAAGCCCGGCAGGCACAGTTCTGGGGTCAAGTAATGATTATAAAGACTATTATTAATGATATATAAACACTTAAATGCAAAGAGTAGGTGTAACTGGCCTCTACAGGCTTCTACAGTGCATACTGTGACATGGCGTTTCAACAGCGTTTCAGCAGCGTTTCAGTCAAGGCACTGGCGTTTCAAGCGCGTTTAGAAACGAAATGTTTCGCTTCATTTAACACGTTTAGTGCAACTATGTGGCAGGGCAGCACCTCCTGCATGCTAAATTGTGTAAACACTGTTCACCTGAGGGGAGGTGGGGCATAGAGGCCAGCCTCGAGTGGAAGCTGGGCGAGCCGCTGCCTGCTGCGCTGGCCGCCGGCGCCAGCCTGGCAGGAGTGCCGGTTGACCTGGACCTGTTTGCAGCAGCAGCCCCAGCAGCACCAAGCGCATCGGCAGCAGCGCCAGCAGTGTCAGCCGGCCTTGCAGTGCTGCTCAACACACCCAGAATGCAGCGCAGCGTTGCGGCCATGCAGCAGTTTGTGAGCAGCTTTGCGGAGCTGTCAGACCTCAGCACGCGCCTGCACGCGCCCGTGCTGGGCGGTGCTGGCACTACTGAGCAGCTGCCAGTGAGGCTGCTGCGCGCGATCCCCGGCACCCTTCACCTGCGCCGCGGCGGCGCCAGCACTGCCGACTTTCTGAGCCGGCTGCCGTGCGTGTCTGCTGCCGGGCTTGCAGCGCCTGCTGCTGAGCGGCTGGTGCGGCCCGAACTGGCTGCGGCCATCGCGCAGCTGGCGGCTGGCATTGCGGCGCTGTCTGCAGGGTTTCGGCGTGACCCAGCGGCGACCCAGCGGCCGCTGGCAGCAGCAGCTGCTGGCAGCACTCAGCAGCTGCGCCACTACTCGCAAGTGACATGCGGCCGCTTGGATCTAGCCTGACAGCAGGCGCAGCAGCATGGAGTGAGTAGAGAGGGGGGAGAACACTGCTGGTGTTGCGCTCGCTGTTGCATCAGGGCGTGCTGGTCTGCATGAAGCTGCATGTTTAAGCAGGCAGGCAATCAAAGCAGGCGTCCTGTGGGCTTGTCGGGTGTGATCTAGCAACAAGCAGTACGCAACAGCAACAGCAGCAGCCAGCAAGCCTGAGACACAACCGCAGCAGCAGCAGCAACGCCGGCGCAGGGCCTTCGAGCTCCCAAAAGAAAATGAAGCACGATACCACAGCCTGGCGTATTCAAGTCAAAGTTTGGCTGCAACAGACAATCACAAAACTGCAGGCTGAGCACCCAGAGCTATTGCCACGCATGCAAGGCACAGCGCAACAGCAGAGCAGCAATGCAGAGAAGCTGTACAGGGTTTATCAGACCCACCGGAACAGCAAATACTACAGGAGTTTTTGCGATATCTCAGCAACTTCAACCAAAAAGGAACCAACCCACAATGTAGCCAACCTCAATGCCCGTCCTACTCACCTATTGCAGCGGTGACGTGCTCCTCCGTAAAGGTGCTGTACAGCGCCGGGTGGGCATAGCTGGCTGCATCGCCACCAAACTTGCAGCCCAGTTTGTGGATGGGCTGCTGCCACAGCAGCAGGGTCTCTCGAGGCCAGACATCCACATTGCACTGCTGCTGGACCAGTTGCCACTCAGCTGCCTGTCACCAGCAACAAACTCTACTGCCACACGCACTTGCACCCGCTGCCGCGGACCAGCTTGCATGTGCAGCCCAGCAGGAGTCATGAGCTGGGCAACAGTGTAGCGGCTGAAGGTGGTGTCGCGGATGCGGATAATGCTGCCACCCAGCGCACACAGCGGCTTGGGTCGGGTGACGCTGCCGCTGCTGCTATCCTTGCTGGCCGTGCTGCTGTTGCTACTGAGCACAGCCTGCCTGTATGTTGCCTTGTGACCACTGCGCGGCAGCACAGCCAGACCCCCGGGCATGGCGATGCCAGTAGAGAGTGCTTCACCTGCAGCTTGTAGTGATGCCACGACTGCGGGGTTGTGGATGATGGTGCACGCTGCTGCGAGCTGCCGTATGCACTGCTGCTTGCGCTGCTCTGCTGCCACCGTGGCCAGCTGCTCCCTCCTCTGCTGGGCAGCCTCCTTGTCTTCTTCGTGGATGCTCTTCAGGATGTCGTACAGCTCAACACGCTACTGCAGGGCGGGCTGGGGGGCGGGCAGCGGCAGCAGGGCAATACATGTCAGCAGCAAGCCTTGCTGCTCCATGGAATGGATTGGCGCGGCAACTGTGCAAGCACGCCAGAGGGGACCTGGTGTCACCGCCTAGTTGCAGTCGCATGGGTGCGAGGAGTTATGAGTACTGGCAGTGTGATCCTCCAGCAGCACATGCACGGGCTTCAGCAGGCACACTCACCTGGTTACTCAGGGCTCTGATGTCATCTGCTGTGGTATAGTTGCCAGCATCCTGCAGGATGAGTACGGCCTCACAGTGATCCTGCACCAGATCCTGCAGGTCTGGGTTGGCCTTCAGCGTGTTTGACAGCCAGGAGCCGCATGTGCCACAGCAAACAGGCAATCCCAGCTCCAGGAACGCGCGGGTTGCAACTTTCGATCCTGTCCTTTTGTTGCAATTGCTTTTTTACAAAGGCGATAGGTGAGGCACTTGAGACCCTTGAAGTTCACCATATTGCTGCTTGTGTCAAGTGGGATGTGGGCAGGTGGTGTGTCTTTGTCTGCAAACAGAGGTTGTGTGGTGCACAAACTGCTGTTCTCTGTTGCATGCATGTTTCAGGCAATCTTTATATAGGGCAAACGGGGTGGAAGATGTTATGTATTTTACGAGCGCGTGGTTACATTAACACAACGCTGATAATGTTCATGAACATGTTAATTAAGGTGGTCAAAGCAATGTGTTGTAGTAACTATCATAACATCTCTCGAGTGTGAGGAAGGGCTCAGAAAACAGAGAAGCCACTTGTCATGCCGAACATGAGTGTTTTGCCGAGCATGCATTGCAGTCAGCATAGCTTGTGTTGTGCATCAGGCTCACTACCTGCAGCTGGCACTGCTGCAGGGCAGCAGTCCTGTGCACGTGCGAAGTTCGCTGTGCAATGGTCAGCTACAGCAGTTTGATGCCTTCAGCTAAGTGGTTGCAGTATGTTGCCTTCACAGCAGTGCTTTTTTACTACAGTACTTGTCCTAAACGTCCGGCCTGCTGCGTGCCAGCAGGTTGATGCGTATTTTTTTTTTAACCTTTACACTTCTCTTTGTTCGGGTTACCCATGTACACAGGCGTGCATGGGCTGTGCATGTGTCCCAGAATTACTTGTCTAGTCTCTTAATGGCGATCGCGCCTTGTGTTGTGCCGATCTGTTCAGTTGCCAGAAAGTGGTTCGGAGATCTGTCAGGTCGGTGTGTCCTGTCTGGTTTTGCCTGCCACTCAAATTCGTGTGTTCTCGGCTCGCTTTGATGCTTGTGTGCACAGTACTAGTTGACCCATAGTTTCTGGCTTTCCTGTAAAATATCACACTCTGGCCCAACGCTGGCGCCCCACTGTTCCTTTCTGGTCAGTGCCTGATTAAATGCAACGCTGAGTTGCAACTTGACTTACTGACAGCAGACGCTGACGCCTGAGCGCTGAGCGCACACTCTGTTGATCTGGCAGACAGACAGCAGCAGCACCTTCTAGCACTGACAGCAGCGCTGAGCGCAGCACCAACTTTACAGATAGCAACAGATCTTAGGCGCTGAAGCACACTAGCAGCTGTTGTCAGCTACAGCCCTTCCCACTGGTTACTCTCTCTTACTTGTACTGACTCTACTCGTTTCCTGTGTGCAGTGCACAGTGGTTGGTCTCTTTCAGCAGCACCTCTGCAGCCAACTCTGGTTCAGTTGGTGTTGCAGTCTAGCTTCAGTTGTGCAGTGTCAGTTGTCTTGGCTGCAGCAGCTCCTTACCGTTGATCTGCTGCAGCGTGTCAATCGTGTACTGTTGCGGTATCAAGCAGTCAGAGCCCATGCTTGATGTGTCCCAAACCTTGCCCCAGTTGGCAGTGCAGCTCCACTTGATCTGTGCTGTGGCCGGTAGAGTACAGCCGTTGTCTCGGTCGTACTGCTAGTTGCTGTGTTCTCTTCTTTCAGTGCAGCACTGTGTTTGTTGAGTGATTGTTCTTCTAGATCTCCTGTTTGTTACCCTCCTGCCTGTGTTCCTTACTGTTGCCAGGAAGAGCTCTAACGCCGCAGTAGCAGCGTGCTCTCGCGCATACATACCCCCGTCCGAGGGGGGTAGTCCAGTGCATCACCTGCTGTGTCCCTTTCTCGGCAGTGTACCCGTGTTGCGCATGACACACTGGCGTTTTGCTCGTTCGCCATTCCAGCAGCGTTGTTGGGACGCCCCGACCTCCTGGGGCCCAGACCTTCTTTTATCCGTGTCGTGAAGGCAGAGGAAGCTGATCAGCAGATCAAACAAGTGATGACAGCAGCATAACTATCATTCAAAATCACTGTTGTTGCAATGGGAGCACTGCAAGCTCGTTCGCGCCTTTGGATTGACCAGCCCTACCCGAGGCGCAATCCAGCTTCATGCATGCATGCATGCGATGGAAAAGCTTCTGGATGCTCTAAATTAGCAGGCAATTCACCATTGCCTCACCCCACACATGCAAGTGTGTGCCTGTCCAGCTAAACCCCTGAAATTAATGATGTCCCTGCACACATGCCAACAGCATTCCTACATGCTGTACAACTGTTTTCAATGCTGGTGGAGCAGCCACGCACATGCACAAACACATACAACAGCCAGCCAGCCCACACGCTGGTTTTCTCCCACCAACCAGCGGCAGCAACAGCATTCCACCTCGTTCCAGCCATTTTGCCAAGCGGTTTGTGCCAAGATGCATGAATGGTGCCAGGATCAGCTGGCAATGCCCATACACAAACAGCCACAGGCAGCAGCAGCAGCAGCACCTAGTCCTGCTACTATGTGCACGCCAATTCCCACGTGCATATGCATGCGCAATCAATCGAGTACCTTGAAATGCACTAGCGGATGCAGCCTGCAGCACCTCCAACTTGCCGCAAATACCGCCAACGTGCATACTAGCAGCTATTGGTGCTGCAACAGAATATCGGACGAATCCATGCAGGCCACCACATGCAGCAATGAACATTCCGCGGTGCTGAACTGCCATGCTCTGGCATGCATTGCAGTGTGATAGCAGACCCAGAGGGCACCCAGGGGAGACCCAATTGACCCCAACACAGCCTGCACAGCATGCGGCAGCCAGGCCAGCCCAGAAACCATGCTCATCTGCGACAGCTGCCTGCAGGGCCACCACATGGCATGCTGTGGCCTTTCCAGCATCCCAGAGGGGGATGAATGGGTCTGCAGCGGCTGCGCCGTGCTGCAGCAGCTTGACACAGGCAGCCAGCTGGTGCTCGAGTCTCCTCAGGTGATGTACGAGGACGGTTCAGACCCCCACCTCACCCAGGGCCTCTTCACAGCTACCCTCAGCAGCATTGATGCAGCTCAGCGCTGCAGCTCCGGCCTGCTGCGGCACGTGCACCTGGACATCAGCGACGCGCCGTTGCCTGGGTCTGTCAGGTTCTTCAGCGCACGCACGCACGAGCCGCTCAGGAAGGTGCCAAGGGCGTCGCAGCAGCTGCGCGACCTGCTGTACACACGCACCGGCTCACAAGCCAGCAGCGTGACCCTGTGCAGCAGCCGCTATGCCATGTTTAGCAGCTGCGCGGCGGCGGCTGGCCTGGCAAGCGGGGCCTGGCTGGCTGGCAATGCGGCACAGGCGATACAGCTGCTGGCTGGCCCGGCGCGGCAGCTGCACCTGTTGCGGAAGAGCAGCAGCGGCGGCGGCAGCAGCAGCAGCAGATGATGGGCCAGTAGCAGCAGGCCCAGCAACCTTGCGACACCACCGCAGCTGCCTCAGCTGCCGCCAACAAACCTGCCAGCCCAGCAGCAGCCACAGCCAGCAAGCCCACCACCGCATCACCAGCAGCCACAGCCAGGCAGCCAGCAGCAACAGCTGTTGGGCCATGCAGCAGGCAGCACGCCTGGCTTGCTGCAGAACAGTACACAGCACCCAGCAGGACTGCTTGCAGGACCATACGGGACACCCAACAGCAGCAGCTTGTATGCAGCACCACCACCGGCTGTGTACATGGCACCAGTTGCAGCACCGAACGGCCTGCCCAATCTGATGCCCCACGCAGCAGCACCAGGCATGCAGCTGGGCCCTGGTGCGCAACCCTACGGGACGCCTAACTACCCTGCGACGGGGCCCCCAGCAGCACCGCCAATGATGCCTGCAGGCCAGCAGTACAAGCTGTTGCTCAAGCTGGCCAACAAAGCATGACGTTCTCTGTCAACAGCAAGAACATGCTTCGGCAAACAGGGCAAGTGCTTGTCATGCCCACGCGTGTGTAGCAGGGGCTGCAAATCACGCTGCTGCAGGTGACGCACAAGAGGCGGTCTCCACTGCTTTTGTGTAAGCAAACGCAGCATGCAGCATCGTTCAACTCGCATGCCACCTGCTTCCTCAGGAAGCGCTGGAAGTCGTTGACTGAACAGCTGTCATCAAGCACGACACTAAACTCCGTGCCATGAATTAGGAACACTGCGTGAAATGCAGGCCGTCCAACGATACCAATGTCCCTATGCTAATCGCCACATGAAACCTGGTTGATGTCATGTAATGCCAGGCGGCGCTCAGCATGTTAATGGGGCATCTAGGGGCCCTGGGTTGGCAGCAGCAGGCCGCTGACTGCTGCTAGGCAGCTAGCGTGTCAGCATGTGCAAACCCTGCTAGCGCACAACCCAGAGACGGGTAACCCATTACTGCTGTGCGTGCTCTCCCAGCATTTGCTGCTGGCAAAAAACACTGCCCAATGTGATTCCAGGCATGAACAAGGTAGTCAGCAATCGAGGGCGGCAGGCCGTAGCTACAGTGCCAATGCATGCAATGCTGCAGGCAGAACCACATCTGCATGAGCAAACCGAATGCAATGACGACGGCCAACCCCCAAGGGCTGCCACAGCAGTGTTGGCAACATGTATGCATGATCACCATACATACAACAACGGTCCCCTCTTCTTCCGCTCCGGTGGGGCGCGGGGCTGATGGCGATGTTGCTATGGCTCGAAACGTAACATACTTACGTACATACAACAGCAGCTGATACATGCTATGGCTTGAATGGGTAACATGATGATGATAATGATGATGATACAACAGCGGCTGTTGCAGCAGCACCGAGGACGCGACATCTCATGTGCATTTCCCGTACAGGAGCAGTGCTGCCGTGAAGAAAAGGCGGTGCTTCACATGCCTGTTATGAGAGCAGGTGGTGGTGTACCGGCAAGACCAAAAACCATACTTGGGGTGCACTGCCATACACTTTCCGCTCCTATGGTGGGGTGCGGGGGTGATGGCATAGATGCTATGGCTTGATATCGTACCATGATGATGATGGAGCAATGATGAGTGCACTGCCATGCATGCCCTTGGGCTGCCAGCAGCCCGCCGCAGGTGAACATCAGCGCCCTGGCTTGCGTGCACTAGCCATGTTGTCAAGCTGCACGCTAAGGTTGTCAAGCTTGGCTTCAAGCTTAGACTCAAGACTGTCAAGCTTGGATTCAAGCTTCACGGTTGCCAGCAGAAGCTGCGTTTGGCCTGCCTTGAGCTCCTTGTAATCTACCTTGAGCTCTTGCACATTGCTTTCTAAATGGCCCATCCTGACAGACAGCGGCGCAACCAGCGTATGGACAACGGCGCCCAGCGCCCCTGTAAAAGTTATCAACAGGGGAACTGCTGGCAACAATCTCATCAGGGCAGTCCATCCCTGCAAACGTCAAGAGATGCAGGCAGCAGCATTTCCAATGTGTGTTAACCAGCACTGCACATTCGGCAGCCACGAGCCTCGTCATTCTGCAATGTTGTAGCTGCATGCGTAGCCCTCAAAAGAGATACTGCTGTGGCAGCACTAGATAAGACGATCCATAGCAATGGCATGACACAGCAGATAAGCACAAACAAACAATCACAAGGCACACACTCCCTGAGTAACATTGTACACTTTCACATGTTGCAGTGTGCCTGCCGTCTCTGCGCTTCCTTGGCAACTGACGTATTGCAGCACCTTGCTGCGCCACCTACAAGGCAGAGACGCAGAACTGTCTGGTGGACACTAGTCCAAATGTGCCGCTCTTGCTACTTGCCTGTTCCAAGCTGTTGTCTGGTGGCTGCTGGCCAGCGTGGCCGTCGTTGCCACCCGGGGAAGGCGGGCGGGGAACTTTGCCCCCTCCGCCAGGAGGCTGCTGCTGCTGGTCCTGCTGCTCCTGCCTCCCACTGCCAGCTTCTGGCTCGTGCTTGGCTGCATGGCAGCACTTGAAGTTGCCGCTACAGCCACGCTGAGGCAACACAAACGCAGACTGCCGGAGCTGCAAGGGTGCCTGCAGGTGCAGCGACTCGAAAAACAGCACATTAGGAGGTTTTAGGGCAGCGCCTCTGCCTGTTGCATGAGCAGCTACCGACGCCTGCTACATGTGAGCAGGTTGCAGCCACACTTGCTGTACACGCATGCTGTTGGTGCAGACAGCAGTCCCAGCAGGGCTGTCAGCAGGCATGCCAAAGCACAGCAGACTTTTAAGGTATGCGCCACTTGTGCTGCTGCAATCAACATAACACTCTTCACAATTGTGGTGCAGCTCGTGAGCTGCAAACGGCCAAACGCGCAAAGACTGCAAGCATGCAGTGCAAGGGCACTGATGGGCACCACCAGCAGACATGGCCGGTGCTTTTGCTATGCAGTATTACCGTGATAGGAATGCACTATTGCTGTAAAGCAAGCACTAGCCAAGCTCACCGCTCGACTGCCCGGATGCATCCTCCTTTTGTGGACCAGCATGGTGAAGAATGGCCTGGAACGCTGCAAGCGAGTGTCTAGATAATGTGCAATCTGATGTAGCTGACACACAGGAAAGGAGCTTCAGCGCTGTTGGGCAACCAAAGCGAGCGGAGACACAGTCTTTTACCGATATACCGTTCGCTGGCCTGCAAGAGTTTTAGGCCAGTAAAACGTGTCAGCCAATATCCCACGTCAGGGCATATTTCAGCCTAGAACCGGCCCTAGGGGCCTATAACATCATGGCAAGGAAGGTTACTTTGTTGTCCACAGCTCGAGACGCCCCCTCACACGTCCCTGCACTCACAACCGGGCATTGATCTACACACGCGGATCATTCATGCACTTCAACAACCATTGCAGCATGGTAGGGCTCAAGGTGGTGGTACAGTCAGACTGAGTCCAGGACTTGCCTGTCCCGTCCGGAATGCTCAAATGCGCTATGTCCGTTTATGTAATGACTTCTGAAAAGGCGATCAATTTGCAACAGCCGTAGATCGAAGACATCAAACGCAGCCCGGTTGTCGCGTAAGAGTGCAACTTGCAATATAACTATATCAGAACTGCTGTCAGTATGAAGGAGATCAAGTAGGGCCAAACATCCCAAGCGTCATCAGCTTTGCTGATGCTGCATGTGCCCATGTGAGGTGAAGCAGGAGTTGGCATGTAATCTCTCCTGTAACAGCGGCAGTCCAGCCAAGTTCACTTGCCCTCATGCTGTTCTTGCTGCTGACTGTGCATTGCCGTACTGTGTTCCCATGCCCTGCTTGCAGTGCGCAGCTGCTGGCCCTCAGGAGAGTGGCGACCCCATGTGGTTCCAACCCTTCTAGGCTGAACAGCGGGGGCCAGTTTGCCACAACCAGCGCAGCGTTCCGGGCACGGCAGGCTGCACACGCCCTGCTGACCACAGCGCAGCATCTGTGTTTGGGCTCACGCCAGGCAGAGACAGTGCGGGCAACATGGGACCACAGCTCTGTTCCTGGGCTGTCAGCTGAGTCGCCAGTGTGGCTGCTGGGTCTCAGTGGCCTTCTAGTGCAGTTCCAAGACATCCTAGGCACTGGCTTCCGCGCAGTGTACTACCACTGCAAGGGCTACATGGACTTTGGCATGCCAGAGTATCTTGACATCCTGCTGTATGGGGGACCCAGCACGTTGCCGACCTTTACTAAGTTACTCCGGCCATGGTCAACTCTGCTCTTGCAGGCGCCAAGTTTCTGGGCAACAGTTTTGACAAGTCTAGGTGAGAGCTGCTGACATGCAAACTATTACCTCACAACTTCGGTCTTATAGGTGTGCTCATTTTAAAGCAAGCGCCTGAGGTAGCAGTTTGCACATTATTACACTACCAGCAGGGTCTGTGAATGGGCAAATTGATACCTCAGAGTTTGGGTCTTATAGGTGTCTGCTCATCTGAAAGCCAAAGCCTGTGGTAGCAGTTTGCACATAAACATATGTACCAGCAGGTTCTGCTAATGCGCTCCTGCTCACCAACACAATGACCATGATTTACCTTTTATCAATGCTCACTAAACGAGGCATGCAGAGCAACAGCAGCCACAACCAGCCCTCACAACAAAGGATGCACATGCAGCACCATCCACACAAAAGCTTCCGAGCACAACATGTTGCACTGGCTGGAGTGCAACCAGTGATCAGCAGTTCACAATACCACTACCCACTGTGGCTTGAGCTGCTGTGCTAGAATATGAGCTTAAACAAAGATATGGAGCTGCCAATTGAGTTCTGCACCACAACAGCCAGTTGCTGCTGGACACACCCGGTACGTACCCAACTGTCTACTTGTGATGAAACAGCCATGCACCCTTCTTCTCTACCACTGCTGCTATCCTGCCCTTGACACTGCCCACCAGCTTGTCAATGGTAGACTGAGGGATGGAGTCCCAAGCCCTGTTGATGCAACGGCGCCACCCATCCGGGGTGGTGGGCTGCCTGCTGCTGAACCCCTTCAGCTTCGTGTCTAGCACTCCCCACACGTTCTCAATTATGTTGAGATCCCAGCTCTGAGTTGGAAAGCCCTCCAAGATGTGCAAGCCCATCACCTCGATTGCTGCACTGGTTGCATCAGAGGTGTGTTGCTTGGCATCATCCAGCACTATGGGGTGCCTGCGGCCGTCCTTGCCAGCTGCCTTGATGGTCCTGTGCAGCTGCTTTGCTACTGCAATGAAGTGCTTGCTAGCAAAGTTCTCCTTGCTCCTGCGCTGCTTGCTGACCTTGGGTGCTGATGGTGCTGTGTATACCAGCTGGGACTTTAACCCCTTGCCAACAACTGCATACATGTGAAACACCACTGGGTTGCTGCAAGCGCGCTGCTGCGGCTGCTCATCTGCCTCCTGCCAGCTGTAGGTGTTGTTGCTGCCTCCTTCCCGGTAGCAAAACACCTGCTTGCTGTCACAGTAGATCCATGCCCCTGCTTGGGCATTCAGGTGCTCCTGACAGAACTCAAGCATCTTCTCAAGGTTTCTATCACCGAGCCGCCTGCCCCTGCTGACTGGTGCCCACTGCAGTGCATTCTTGCCGTCCACCAACACCTTCCTGACAGTGCCCTTGCTGACCGGTTCTTGCCTGTTTCGGTTTATGCTGGTCGCGATCTGCGGACACGTGTGGCCCCTGCGTGCTGAACGCCTGACACGGCTGCGTTCTGCGCTGCTGAGCTTTGCTGGCCTGCCGGAGCGG